>BPLQ01010518.1:2657720-2921948 GCA_021605075.1 Caerostris darwini | reverse complement strand
AATAATCTCTTATTATTTCATACATCCGGAGCAATGCCTAATCTACTACTAATTTTGCATTCTAACAACGTTCTTCATGTGTTAGTACATTAATCGTAAACAATGAAGAGAATTGTTTAATATCAATATTATATTTATTTTCAGCATTTCTATTATTTATTTATTTATTTAATTTTTTTTTTTTCATATTCTTTCTTATATGAAAGAATGAAAATATCCCATTTGGGAGGAAAATAAAACTTTTATATAATATTTTTGGAATGGATTATTATTTGGAATATTTTTTAAATCCATTCAGTTTTCATGTCCGGTTTTGAATCCATTATAATTTGTTAAGTTTCAATTTAGCTCTCAAGGCATATATCTATCTAATTACACTGTGAAGTTTAATTTAATGACCTTACAACCTTTATTTTTAGAATTTAAAATTTATTTGAACAGCAAAAATTATAACTATTTGAAATACTAGTCAATTAATATTAAGTTAGGTACAGAAGTTTGGTATTTCATGAAAAAGTAAAAATTGTTATGAAAATATTGATAAAAATTCGTTAATATTTTGAACATTTTATATTCATGTTACATTTTTTAAAAAAAAAAAAATAAATAAATAAAAAAAGAAGCACAACTGAATTATATGTTTTGAAAATATTAATTAAATACGTACGCTTTAAGAGTATTAAAAGTTAAATTTTTTGGAACTTACTAATACCCATCTAAAATATATATATATTTATTTAAGATTTTTTTTATTTTTAATATTTGTATCTGAGTTTTGTGTGAGGTAATTAAAATGATAAGTATAGTTTTAATCTAATTCTTCAAATTGTATAACTACTATATTCTTGTACATTTTAAGCAAGTTGAAGAAAATTCAGATGACTTAGAATTTCTATATCTGATTTTTACAAAATAATGATACTAGCAAAATTTAATTAACTTTAAAAATTATTTAAACCTTTATCTAAAGTGAAATTTTTAATTTATACTGAATTTCTAACAAAATTTATCAAAACATTTAAATTAATTAGTTTAATTTTTTGCATATATATTCTATATTATTTTTAAAAATACATATTATTTGATTGGTAAAAAAAATTGAATATATTTTGTAAGTTCCATTTTTTTTTTTATTCATTTATACAAATTAACAGTTTTCCCAATCTAGATCTTCATCACAGTTATCTGTATAGGATAAGGGATCCAAATCTAATTCTTCTAAAAAATAAAAATAAAAACAATAATTAACGAAAAGCAATCAAAAAAGTTAATAAAAAAAACTGCAATAATCCATAATAAGTATCTGAAAATGATCGAACATAATCTAGAAAAATAAGTAACAAAAAAATAATAATAAATCAAAGACATCAATATGCAATAATAAATTTTAAATAAAAATATAATATATCGTACTAGCACATGTAACCTGGTGTTTCCCAGCTTCAGAAAATAAAATAACATTTTTATATCAAGTAGATAATTTGTTACGTTTTAAATAAAAGCAAATCTCTTTTTTCATTAAATGTCAATAAAAGATATTGTAATGTGAATAACGAATAATGATATATATAGGTAAAGGCAGTCATATTAAGAAAATATATAAAATAAGATCACATTCTAAACGATAAAAATATTTAACAATACTAGACATCGTCTAATTTTAAACTATTAGCAAATAGAAACACTTCATTGGAAGCATACCTCCAGATGAAGTCTGTGTAGCAACTTTCCACACAAATGACCGATTCCTTTGGAATCGGCATCAGGCACTGTTATCTCTAACATTTCCATATTTTCATTTCCGTACCCAGCATACACTTTAGATACATCTTTCATAAAAAGATCTATCTGCTCATCTTCGGGAATATTCCTCATCCTTGTTCTACGATAAAAATGCAGTGCCATATATTGATTTACATGTTCAGATGATCTTGTAGATAGAATGGCTTTTTTAAGTGTTTATTTTCGTTTTCCAGAGCATTTATAGTGTTAAGGGGATCCGTGGGTGAAACAAATTCGCCAATGCTGTGGTTTGTTGATTTATGTACAGCATTGCTAAAAATGTTTTGTACACCCACGTACTGCTTTGCTTTGTCACTACAAATGATGGAAGTTTCAGGATGGCAATGGTGTTTTATATGATCAGCAATGGGAATCTTTCCAGGCATTGAAAAGGCGTTGTGGATTTTATCCTACAACCGCCGACTCTACCGCTGTGGCTGTTGCCTAGTCACTCCGATCACTTCAAGCGAATCTGAGCTGCTACCTTTTGGCATTTAAATCTTAACTTTTATTTGCTACGATGTGCAACCTAAATTAGAACATGGCTACCTGACTCTTTAAGTTGTAATTTTATATTTTAATTGTAAATTTTTAATAGTTCACTTTTGTTTAATTACATTTTTTCTTAAATTGTTAGCTTATTTTAATTAATTTCACTTAATCTTTTTGTCAGCATTATTATTTATCTTAGTTGCAAATAACCTTGTCTTATTGTTTACTTTTAACTTTTAATTTCCTTAACCTGGTTTAAGTCTTCACTTTATTGATTAATTGTAACCAGACATGTAAACAAGCGGTGCTTAACACTGCTTGTATGTCGCACCATATTACTTTTATTATTTCTTTTATTCTTTATTTTATTTTATTTATTTAAACTTTGTTTAACTTTAATCTTTTATTTTTGGGCATCGTCAACGGACTCCTAATTGTACCGAAAGCTTTAGCTTTTTCGATCTCCTGCTTTAATTGTTAGCAAGCAGGAGGTGTTTTTCTTAAATTTTGATTCGTGCTATTCTTCTTTTTATTAATATTCTATATTTTAAGCAACTTCATTTTGTGCAAATTTTTTAACTAAATTAAGATGTGGAGGTATTGTGGCTCTTAAAGCCACCTAGGAACTCCGTAATCGGTACGCCCGTTGCCCGTTGCCCGGCAGTCATATTAAGAAAATATATAAAATAAGATCACATTCTAAACGATAAAAATGTTTAACAATACTAGACATCATCTAATTTTAAACTATTAGCAAATAGAAACACTTCATTGGAAGCATACCTCCAGATGAAGTCTGTGTAGCAACTTTCCACACAAATGACCGATTCCTTCGAAATCGGCATCGGGGCAATGTTATCTCTAACAAAGGACAAAAGGATGTTTCAGAAAATATATAAAATAAGATCACATTCTAAACGATAAAAATATTTAACAATACTAGACATCATCTAATTTTAAACTATTAGCAAAAAGAAACACTTCATTGGAAGCATACTTTCAGATGAAGTCTGTGTAGCAACTCCTCCACACAAATGACCGATTCCTTCGGAATCGGCATCGGGCACTGTTATCTCTAACATTTTCATATTTTCATTTCCGTATCCAGCATACACTTTAGATACCTCTTTCATAAAAAGATCTATCTGCTCATCTTCGGGAATATTCCTCATCCTTGTTCTACGATAAAAATGCAGTGCCATATATTGATTTACATGTTCAGGTGATCTTGTAGATAGAATGGCCTTTTTTAAGTGTTTATTTTCGTTTTCCAGAGCATTTATAGTGTTAAGGGGATCCGTGGGTGAAGCAAATTCACCAATGCTGTGGTTTGTTGATTTATGTACAGCATTGCTAAAAATGTTTTGTACACCCACGTACTGCTTTGCTTTGCCACTACAAATGATGGAAGTTTCAGGATGGCAATGGTGTTTTATGACTTGCTCTTTCCTTCCGTAAGGAAAAACAGCCCCTCTTTTTCGTTCCTGTCAAAAAGCAGCTAAACTTAATGAACAAATTTTAAAATGTTATCATGTATTTTGAAATAAAATAACAATTAAAGGTATTTTACCGGCAAAACATTCCAAAAATGATTTGTGTCATAGAATTGGTTCTTCTACCTCTATGGTATTTTCTTTTCGTCAGAAAAGTTTCATCCACTTCTATAGTTTTCCCTGTGATTTTAGTAAAATTTATCTGTCATTGGGGAAGTTAGAAAAAATACAATGCATTTAAGATTTCATTATTTTATTCTTTGCAAATGTAAAATTATTAGTTTTTAAAAAACAAATAAAGTCTCCCGTTAACCATTTTTGCATTTTAACTTCAAAAATATTTCTGAAATCAAATAAAAAGCAATTCATTAATTTATTCAATCGCATAATGACAAATTATTTATTATATTAAAAGAATGGAAGTGTATGTTACCACATAAAAAGAATAATGAATATATTTAAAGATAAAATATAGAAAATGAATTATTTTAAACAAAAGAAATTGTTAATAAAACATTTTCTTACCTGGACCTCCTAATAGTTTGTTGTTATGCGAAGCAAATACTTCGGCTACCTCTCTAAAGTATGCGAAATAGTCATTAATTGTTTCAGACGACATTTGCTTCTGTTCTCGCTTTGCTCTATAGAAGTTTGTGATGGTAAGAACTTTACTGATAGGGAATTTCCACAGATTCAAAATTTGCAATATAAATTTTTATGTAAGTTGTTAAATGTAAGATATTTATATATGTTTAATTTTTAATGTTTTTAGTTTTTATATATCTTATATGTTTAACATATATAAGATATTTATTTATGTTGGCATTTTATTCGCGAGAATTTCCCTATAAAAAAAAATTATAAATCTTTTGAGTTTTGCAGCACTAATGATTGTATTTGGAAATTTATATCAAATATTCTTTTCATTTACTGTAACTTTTATCGGTGATAATAAAATTGATAGTGAAACGAATTAATTTGAAAATTCTTAGGAAAAGTGGGCCTTGTTGTAAGTATTAAAATATTCAAATAGCTTTAATTTTGCTAATATATTATGAAAAGAATTAATAATTATTACTGCGTTTTATATATGTAATCTTTCTACACTTTATTCTTCTTTACATTTCCTTCTTCATATTTAGTGAAACATGGCTTTAGTGCGGTCACAAATATGTTTAAAAGAAAGAAAGAAATTGATTGAAAACAGAAAATTGTGGTTTAAGAATACTGCAAACATAAATAGAACCAAGGAGTAATTAATTGAAAGCAGTTAATCACATTCTCTATTTTTATTTTTCTATTATCCTCTTTTTTTTTTTTAATTTTCTGTGAGTAATGCAAATGTAACAATGGTTGTTCTTAATAAAATTTTTTATAATTTCAAGCTTCAAGGTGTCTTTATCTTTATTACCGATAATGTTATGGGTATTGTTTTAGAGAGAGGGGTTTTTCATTCCCCTGATCACTTTTTTTCATGTTCTCGATATCAGCTTTTCGTTTTCTGTACCACATTCAACATGTCGTATTGGATTTAAAATTTTTAATTTCTTTCACGAGCTATTCTTAATGGTTTATTTAAATTTCTTTCATGCGTTTTTTTTCTTAAATTTCTTTCAGATGCTTTTTTATAAAATCGTTTGGAATTCTATAGTTTTTATTTAAAATGCTTTCTTTTTTCAATTTTTAACAATAATTGCTGAACATAATTTATTTCCTGACTATGATTTGGGACCTTTAGCGCTCTGGCGCTTCAGGTTTCGGGTTTTTTTTTCGGAATCCACTTAAGCCGTAGGTTCTCCTATGACTGTTTTTGACTTCTACCTAAGATTTCTGTTATGCGTTTTGTTCTTACATAAGATTTCTGTTATGCGTTTTGTTCTTACATAAATTCTAAATTTTATGGGTAACCTGTATATTAGTCAAGAAGATTTTTTAAATACTAAACATGTATTAGTTAAAGCAGGCAATTCTACAACTAATAGTTTCTAATACGATTACTGTTTTTTAATTATGAATATATATTCAATGTTTTTTTGGTGATTAAAATGTTCTTACTACAGTAAAACCAGATTACTTACTCCGGCTTTTGAAGGACACATTTTCGGATAAAGATTTCAAGCATAATCTACTTATAAAATGCATTAATGATATTCTTTATTAGTGAATATTTTTATTATATTATAAAAATCGTTTCTTTTCTTTTCTTTTTTAAACAGTGGAAATGCTTTCAAATTTTTCGACAACATATTAAGATAAAAAAAAAATAATAATAAACTGAAATCTGCTCGGCAAATTTCAACTTATCATGTGTGAACACTGGAGAACGGATGAATAAACTCAGGAATATAACAATGTTTAATAATTCAAGAGATATATGAAGCGATTGATTGGAATACTACAAGATTGGCCAAATTCAAATAGCCACATGAATATAGCAATGTTGAATAGATGAAGAACTTCATGAAGATTGAATTGTTCAAGAATCTCTAAAAGAACATGCAAAAGTAAGATAAATGTAAGTCGTAAATGAAGAATGAAGTATTCCACATTCAATAGCCAAAAGAATATATCAAAGTTTGCAAATATTAGTCGTAAATGAAGAATGAAGTATTCCACATTCAATAGCCAAAAGAATATATCAAAGTTTGAAAATATTAGTCATAAATGAAGAATGAAGTATTCCACATTCAATATCAAAGTTTGAAAATATTAGTCATAAATGAAGAATGAAGTATTCCACAATCTAAAGTTTGAAAAAAGAATGAAGTATTCCACATTCAATAGCCAAAAGAATATATCAAAGTTTGAAAATATTAGTCATAAATGAAGAATGAAGTATTCCACATTCAATAGCCAAAAGAATATATCAAAGTTTGAAAATATTAGTCATAAATGAAGAATGAAGTATTCCATTCAATTCTACAAAGAAAAATATTAGTCATAAATGAAGAATGAAGTATTCCACATTCAATAGCCAAAAGAATATATCAAAGTTTGAAAATATTAGTCATAAATGAAGAATGAAGTATTCCACATTCAAAGAAGTCATAAATGAAGAATGAAGTATTCCACATTCAATAGCCAAAAGAATATATCAAAATAAATGAAGAATGAAATTCCACATTCAATCAAAGTTTGAAAATATTAGTCATAAATGAAGAATGAAGTATTCCACATTCAAAAAGAATATATCAAAGTTTGAAAATATTAGTCATAAATGAAGAATGAAGTATTCCACATTCAATTCTACAAGAAGTATTCCACATTCAAACATTCTACAAGAAACACTATGACATTCAATAGTCAAGTGAATATAACGAAGATTAACGTTATTCATGAATCATTTCAAGAGTTAAAGGGCCCAAACTACCATTTTTCCGCCAAAATTTGCAAATTTGGAATGGAGTTTTATTTGCTTGCTGTACTTTTTGAATTGCGCCATGAATCCCTAACCAGAACAACATCATGTTCGCACATGATAATAAATAAATAAATAAAAAAAAACGTAATATGTTTCTTCATCTTGAATATTGTGAAATTGACTTTTTCAGAACAAAACTTGCTACAAAAATAATTACAATTTGATATTAGACACATGAATGTTAGAAATAGACAATTTTTTTTCCAGAAAAAATGCTCGTTTGTACAAAGTTACATTTCCACTACTAAATGACTCATTTTGATTTATACTTCTTCTTTTTCAGGTTATCTGGAATAAAAAGTGTTATAAGATTTTATTCTTGAAAATGTGAATAAATAAATTGGAAATTCAAATTTGTTGATTTTAAAGCTGTGCAATAAATAATAAAAAGCAAATCATCAAAGTTTTTTTTTTTACGAAACTTTATACGGCTTTTGGAAAATCAAAATATTCTGTTATAAGGAGTACTTTTTCTCAGAAAATCAGCAATTTATAAATCCAAACATATAAACTATGGTTTATATAATTGATTCATATTATTAAAACCACAGTTTTTTTCTCTAAATAATGTCTTAAATTTTATTAACAGTATAGAACTAATCAAAATCTTAAAGATTAGGTATGAATTCTGGTTTTTCCTTCATATTTTCCCGCCTTTCCCCCATTCATCTGATCTAATAGAATTCTTCGAAAAATTCTCAGAACTGCTCAGTGAACAACTTGTATTTGAAGAACAACGAGGGAGACAAGGCTGTGTTTGAAATTCACGGAAAAAGCCGGGGGCGAAGATGAATAGACTGACGGGAGAGACAGGAAATTGGGGGGGGGGGGGGGAGCGGTCAGTGTTCTTAATAGAACGTAGAAGAGGAGGGGGGGGGGAATGGTTTGCGACAGTACAGAAAAATAGAAACTACTGGGGATATGCGGCAAGAAGGGATCACATATGCCTGTTTTTCAGTGTCTTAACTATCCGAAAAGAAATCAAATGATTATCCCTTAAATTTCCTTTCTTGTGTTAAGAATAAAATTTGTACCGAGGAATAAAAGATATGTCAGGAAAATGTACAATATTATTCATAAAATAAGTTCTTAACTGAAAAAAAAAAAAAAAAAAAAAAATTAAGAATTCCAATTTATTCACACTCCAATTTTTTTTTTTTTTCTAAAATAAATATAGGTTGATGATGTTTTAAGTTTTCTTCCAGATCGGAAAGTTTTTTTATAAGTTTTTTATCATAACATAAGACATAAGTTTTTAAAAATATAAATGTTTATCCTCAAAGTCGATGAATTTCAATACGAGAGAATATATCTGTACACGAAGCGTACCTCTGCTCTGAATCAAAGCTATAAGAAAAATATGTTAGAATAAGCTGTAAGGCTTATGATTAAAGGAAACAATTAAAATAAAAAGGGGAAAAAAAAAAAAAACTTGAATAAAAAAAGCGCTTTCATACTATACAGTGCTTCGAAAGACAAAGCAGGAAATTATGTTACTCTTTAAAAACACATTGTAAAATTTATAATTTTGTACAGAAATGTATTTCTATTTATATCACAGTGTTTTGAAAAAAAAAAAAAAAATCATTTAATGCAATTTTGAATATTTTTTAATTTGCTATTAAATTTACATAATGCAAAAATGTGCATACAATACAGCAACCTACTGAGTAATTTATCCTTACAGATTCTATTAATGTAGAGGATTAATATAGACTAATTTGTAAAATGGCCATGAATTATTTTGTTTAATACACTGCCAAATATTTTATTTTAAACATAAGACTGAATCCTTCAAAAGCTATATTTCGTTAATTTCCATTGCTCTTTGCTGAATGCTGTAAAAAATATTTTACACAATTAATGTGTAAATTTTATTTGTAAATATAAAAGAAATGGATTTAATAATAAAAATGATTTTTCTATTTTAAATAAAACTAACACTTTTCCTCACTGTATATTTTTTAGTGAAAAATTTTTTTTTTTTAAATTAAAATTTTTTCTTTTTCCTAAGTTTGATAATTAGTGGTCGTATACTCAAAAAAAGAGAACAGAGTGAGCATGGATACAAATATGATCCAGTGCCACAATGAACACTTATTTTGATAAATGAGGCATTCCCACTTTCTATCAGTTGAATAAAAATTCTGTATTTATGAAGCAATAGCATAATATAAAAAACACAGAATAAGCATAAAAAACACAATAGAAATGAGATTTAAAAAAAATAATTAATAAATTTAAAAGTCAGTGCAAATTATGTACAGAAATAGCATCAAATGAAATTTTACAAAAAAATAAATAAATATATAAACCAATATAAGGAAGAAAAATTTACAAAACGGAAAAGGCTAATTTTAATAAATTCTTCAAAGAACTATTTTTTTAAAGCGGAAACACATAACCACTCGGATATTTTACAGTCACACAACTACGTCATCTAAGGAACTTTTTTTTTGTGCGGAGGCATCTAACCGAAGCACACATCAACAGTCAAACTTGACACCATAAACATTAGGTTAGTAAGCAATCGCCAAATGTAACAACATCGCCACCGCTTATCGCTGTTGGCGTTGACTGTAGTAAAGATAGAGTTCGCGGGTTCGAGTCCCGATGGTGCCATGGATGTGTGGATGTGTGTAGTGGTTCGGAATTCACTTTAAACCGTAAGTCCCGGTCTAATAGGATCGTAGAGCGTTGCGGGGGCTTTGTTACTCTGCGTCCGTGGCTTATCTTCGAGTTACACGCGCCCCCTGGGTAATGCAAAGTGAGTAACGTCTGTGCAGCGCTTGCCTTAAGGCATCCAAGACGTCCATGTCTGTTTGCATTAGGAAAAAAAATATAAATATTTTCTCATGAGATGTACATTATAAAGTAGTAATAAAAAGCAATGTTGAATGTGAACAAAAAATTTAAAATTAGAGAATATAGTATGGCCCCGTGTTATTATATACTATATTAACCTATTTATTTATCATAAGTGCCTACTTCAAGTGTTATAATTTTAACTGATGATAAATTTAAAAATAATTAGAACTTAAACGCATTCATTTTATTAATCGACTTTGGCAAAAATCTTGTAAATGATTATGAATAAATTAAGTGTCATCATAATTTTTTTTATCATGATAATTTATCTTCTCATTGTAATAAACAACTTCCTAAATTTTATTTCAAATTTATGCACCGAGTTAAAATGTTATTATTATAATAATTAATTAATAAATAAAATATTTTTGCCATCTATATTTTAAATGTTATATTGTTCTAATGCAGTTGGCAATACAGAGACAGTTAATCTCCATGCCATAAGCAAGAGCTGCACCGCTGTTACTCATTTAGCACTACCCGGAAGCACGCGTAGCTTGAAGACATGCTGTGGAAGCGAGTAACACTAACCCCCTCACTTCTTGCCCCCCTCAACCCGGTCGACCTTGGTAGAGACCTGGAGGAAGGTAGGTGCCAGGAAGTACGAGGCATTAGACACCAGGGATGGGACCCTCTCCCCCTCCTTAAAGACTATATGGCGACTATCCCATGGTGACCAATCCCGGGTCACCATTTTGAAGGTCGCATAAATCCTTCCTCCCTACCTTCATTGTCATCGACATACCAGGGTTGGCGAAATACCTGTTCTTTAATCCTGGAATTTCTAAGACTTTTACATAACACGCCCATAAATTTAAAGTGTCCAGCTCGGTAACTCCCTCTGTAGGAGGAGCCAAGCCCCTCTTTTTTATTCTAAGCCAGGGATGGTCAAACTTTTTAGTTCACGGGCCAAAAATCGGAAAAAAAAAAAAAAAAAAAAAAAAAAAAAACTGGTGGGCCAACATAAATGTTTCTAAAATTTTAAGAACAATATACAAGTATTACAATTTAAATATGTTAAAGAGGTGAATGAAATTGGGATTTCATTTTTAAAAGTTCCTTGTATTGAGGTTCGAATTGAGGTATACTGATTCTAAGGAACGAGGCTAAATGCTCATCTGCCAGTCTAGTTCTGAAATAATTCTTCCTAAGGTTCATAGTTGAAAACACGTGTTCACTTATATAAGATGAAGTAAACATAGCACTGATTTTCTTAGCTTGAGATATTAGAGAGTTTTTGCATAACGTTTTTTTATCGTCCGTTATTTTTTTCTCCCTTACTGCGCATGCGATCTGAAAGCATTTCTAATAAACAAACATGGCCGCCAACTGATGAATGGATGAGGAGTTGACTAACTATGAAACACGGGAAGCAGAAATTAAACGCTATGGAATTCATTTAAATAAATTAAAATATTTTTTAGATTAGTCTAGGACAGGAGTCTCCAAACTACGGCCCGCGGGCCAAATCCGGCCCTCCAGTGTCATCCATCCGGCCCGCGACAGCGAATAGCTTATTGTTGCTGTAATAAGTTGGATAAAAAAAACACAGAATGATAATAACTCGGTTTTATTTACTTGGTAGGTAAAGCTTAATGGCAAGCATAATACGCAAAAAATTTAACTTAAGCGTAACAACTAACAAGTAATTGAAATGAATTCCACTAGCATTATAAACTAGTGAACATCCCGCGGTAGTTATGTTGGGGTAAAGAGTATCGCATATTATGTCGATGTTTGGAATGTATGATATATACACATGATTTTTATCCTGAAAATCCCTCAGGAATGGAAAAGTTAAATTAACGCGAATAAAACCGTGGAGTATCCACTTGTAAAAAAATACTATTGAGATTTAGAAAGAGGTGTAGAAATTATAGATCATGGCAGAAAAATTAAAACGGTCCCTTGGTACTTACTGGAGTAAACAGTCTGGCCCTAAGGCTGGAAAGTTTGGAGAACCCTGGTCTAGGATCTTGTACAAAGAAAAATGTGACATGTGCGAACAATTAATCTTATATATAAATATATATATATATATATATATATTTTTACTAATTAGCTGACTCATCAACGATGATGCAACGAAGACACATATACGATCTTCTACGAATCACGAAAGTAAGTTTTCCAGTTTATTTTTTATATTAAAAATATTCTATAATGTAGTTTAATTTCTCAACATAACTATATTTAAGATGTATAAAATAATTTTTTCAATTTACAGGAGTGTGAGAATTCACCCACTCCTCCATTTTTAATAATAAAGATAATGACAACTAGAAAAAATGGGACATTTACGAACAATTAATCTTAAATAAAAAATATATATATATATATTTTTTTACTAATTAGCTGACTCATCAACGATGATGCAACGAAGACACATATACGATCTTCTACGAATCACGAAAGTAAGTTTTCCAGTTTATTTTTATATTAAAAATATTCTATAATGTAGTTTAATTTCTCAACATAACTATATTTAAGATGTATAAAATAATTTTTCAATTTACAGGAGTGTGAGAATTCACCCACTCCTCCATTTTTAATAATAAAGATAATGACAACTAGAAAAAATGGGACATTTACGAACAATTAATCTTAAATAAAAATATATATATATATATATTTTTACTAATTAGCTGACTCATCAACGATGATGCAACGAAGACACATATACGATCTTCTACGAATCACGAAAGTAAGTTTTCCAGTTTATTTTTTATATTAAAAATATTCTATAATGTAGTTTAATTTCTCAACATAACTATATTTAAGATGTATAAAATAATTTTTTCAATTTACAGGAGTGTGAGAATTCACCCACTCCTCCATTTTTAATAATAAAGATAATGACAACTAGAAAAAATGGGACATTTACGAACAATTAATCTTAAATAAAAATATATATATATATATTTTTTTTTACTAATTAGCTGACTCATCAACGATGATGCAACGAAGACACATATACGATCTTCTACGAATCACGAAAGTAAGTTTTCCAGTTTATTTTTATATTAAAAATATTCTATAATGTAGTTTAATTTCTCAACATAACTATATTTAAGATGTATAAAATAATTTTTCAATTTACAGGAGTGTGAGAATTCACCCACTCCTCCATTTTTAATAATAAAGATAATGACAACTAGAAAAAATGGGACATTTACGAACAATTAATCTTAAATAAAAATATATATATATATATTTTTTTACTAATTAGCTGACTCATCAACGATGATGCAACGAAGACACATATACGATCTTCTACGAATCACGAAAGTAAGTTTTCCAGTTTATTTTTTATATTAAAAATATTCTATAATGTAGTTTAATTTCTCAACATAACTATATTTAAGATGTATAAAATAATTTTTTCAATTTACAGGAGTGTGAGAATTCACCCACTCCTCCATTTTTAATAATAAAGATAATGACAACTAGAAAAAAATGGGACATTTACGAACAATTAATCTTAAATAAAAAATATATATATATATTTTTTTTTTTACTAATTAGCTGACTCATCAACGATGATGCAACGAAGACACATATACGATCTTCTACGAATCACGAAAGTAAGTTTTCCAGTTTATTTTTTATATTAAAAATATTCTATAATGTAGTTTAATTTCTCAACATAACTATATTTAAGATGTATAAAATAATTTTTTCAATTTACAGGAGTGTGAGAATTCACCCACTCCTCCATTTTTTAATAATAAAGATAATGACAACTAGAAAAAAATGGGACATTTACGAACAATTAATCTTAAATAAAAATATATATATATATTTTTTTACTAATTAGCTGACTCATCAACGATGATGCAACGAAGACACATATACGATCTTCTACGAATCACGAAAGTAAGTTTTCCAGTTTATTTTTTATATTAAAAATATTCTATAATGTAGTTTAATTTCTCAACATAACTATATTTAAGATGTATAAAATAATTTTTCAATTTACAGGAGTGTGAGAATTCACCCACTCCTCCATTTTTAATAATAAAGATAATGACAACTAGAAAAAATGGGACATTTACGAACAATTAATCTTAAATAAAAAATATATATATATATATTTTTTTACTAATTAGCTGACTCATCAACGATGATGCAACGAAGACACATATACGATCTTCTACGAATCACGAAAGTAAGTTTTCCAGTTTATTTTTATATTAAAAATATTCTATAATGTAGTTTAATTTCTCAACATAACTATATTTAAGATGTATAAAATAATTTTTTCAATTTACAGGAGTGTGAGAATTCACCCACTCCTCCATTTTTAATAATAAAGATAATGACAACTAGAAAAAATGGGACATTTACGAACAATTAATCTTAAATAAAAATATATATATATATATTTTTTTTTACTAATTAGCTGACTCATCAACGATGATGCAACGAAGACACATATACGATCTTCTACGAATCACGAAAGTAAGTTTTCCAGTTTATTTTTATATTAAAAATATTCTATAATGTAGTTTAATTTCTCAACATAACTATATTTAAGATGTATAAAATAATTTTTTTCAATTTACAGGAGTGTGAGAATTCACCCACTCCTCCATTTTTAATAATAAAGATAATGACAACTAGAAAAAATGGGACATTTACGAACAATTAATCTTAAATAAAAATATATATATATATATTTTTTTACTAATTAGCTGACTCATCAACGATGATGCAACGAAGACACATATACGATCTTCTACGAATCACGAAAGTAAGTTTTCCAGTTTATTTTTTATATTAAAAATATTCTATAATGTAGTTTAATTTCTCAACATAACTATATTTAAGATGTATAAAATAATTTTTTTCAATTTACAGGAGTGTGAGAATTCACCCACTCCTCCATTTTTAATAATAAAGATAATGACAACTAGAAAAATGGGACATTTACGAACAATTAATCTTAAATAAAAAATATATATATATATTTTTTTTACTAATTAGCTGACTCATCAACGATGATGCAACGAAGACACATATACGATCTTCTACGAATCACGAAAGTAAGTTTTCCAGTTTATTTTTTATATTAAAAATATTCTATAATGTAGTTTAATTTCTCAACATAACTATATTTAAGATGTATAAAATAATTTTTCAATTTACAGGAGTGTGAGAATTCACCCACTCCTCCATTTTTAATAATAAAGATAATGACAACTAGAAAAAAATGGGACATTTACGAACAATTAATCTTAAATAAAAATATATATATATATATTTTTTTACTAATTAGCTGACTCATCAACGATGATGCAACGAAGACACATATACGATCTTCTACGAATCACGAAAGTAAGTTTTCCAGTTTATTTTTTATATTAAAAATATTCTATAATGTAGTTTAATTTCTCAACATAACTATATTTAAGATGTATAAAATAATTTTTCAATTTACAGGAGTGTGAGAATTCACCCACTCCTCCATTTTTAATAATAAAGATAATGACAACTAGAAAAAATGGGACATTTACGAACAATTAATCTTAAATAAAAATATATATATATATATTTTTTTTACTAATTAGCTGACTCATCAACGATGATGCAACGAAGACACATATACGATCTTCTACGAATCACGAAAGTAAGTTTTCCAGTTTATTTTTTATATTAAAAATATTCTATAATGTAGTTTAATTTCTCAACATAACTATATTTAAGATGTATAAAATAATTTTTTCAATTTACAGGAGTGTGAGAATTCACCCACTCCTCCATTTTTAATAATAAAGATAATGACAACTAGAAAAAATGGGACATTTACGAACAATTAATCTTAAATAAAAATATATATATATATATTTTTTTTACTAATTAGCTGACTCATCAACGATGATGCAACGAAGACACATATACGATCTTCTACGAATCACGAAAGTAAGTTTTCCAGTTTATTTTTATATTAAAAATATTCTATAATGTAGTTTAATTTCTCAACATAACTATATTTAAGATGTATAAAATAATTTTTTCAATTTACAGGAGTGTGAGAATTCACCCACTCCTCCATTTTTAATAATAAAGATAATGACAACTAGAAAAAATGGGACATTTACGAACAATTAATCTTAAATAAAAATATATATATATATATTTTTTTTTACTAATCAGCTGACGATACAACGAAGACACATATACGATCTTCAACGAATCACGAAACTAAGTTTTCCAGTTTATTTGTTATATTAAAAATATTCTATAATGTAGTTTAATTTCTTAACATAACATGGCTATATTTAATGCTAATTAATTCTAAAAATCTCATGATAATCTGTTTAAATTTAATCAATTTTCATTCATATACATAAATATTTTTGTAGTTAGATAGATACACAAATATCATTGTAGGCGAAATTTATTATGTTATATGAATGAATATCGATTAAGCTTTAACAGATTATCATGGGAATTTTAGAATTAATTAGCATTAAATATAATAAAATATACTATAATGTTAAGATATTAAACTACATTATAGAAAACAAAATTATGCAGTAAAGAAAAAGAACATAATTTTGATTCACCCATAATTCTATCCTAAAGGCATAATAACTGTGCCCTGCTCATTTTGAATGTAATTAAATAATGAACGATGTATTAAATATTTTATGCAGCTTCAAATTCTTATATAAAGTGAATCAGTCTTGCAAGGCTTTAATGAACAATAAAAAAAATCTTTTTTCACCGATAGTGAATAATGATACCCGAAAATTGATTGGTCACACTTTTACAAAATATATTTATTTTATAATGGTCAAAGTAGTGGAAACCAATGTATTAAAAAAAAAAAATACATTATGTGTGCATCCATATATATTTAAAAATTAACTGTCGAAATTATGAGAAAAAGTTAACTTTGTTTTTAAAATAATATTCTTGCTAATATGTGACAGATATTGCCTGTTTTATTTATGAGTTTACAGTTATGAGTTCGCAGGGTAATTAAATTATATTCTGCGAACTTCGAATATGATGCGCGCGCATCTTGGTGCGTCTAACATGTTGTTGTTGTTGTTGTTTCTTATCCCACTTGGCTGGCCAAGCCCACGAGCCCGTACGTGCTCATGATTGAAGGGGAAGGAAGCAGCTTCTGTTGGGATGGAGCACCCGTAGGTAGAAGCCTGACTTTTGCTCCGTGACGCTCTTACAGTCATAGGAGACCGGGACCTACGGCTTAAAGTGGATTCCGAACCACTACAAACATCTATGGCACCGCCGGGATTTGAACCAGAAACCTGTGGCGCCGAGCGCCAGAGCGCTAGACACTCGGCCATTCAGGTCCCAAATTTGTCAACGGCACACGGTGTTCCCAGGTGGTCACCCACCCAAGTACTGACCGCGCCCAATGATGCTTGATTTCGGTGATCTAACGAGAACCGGTATATTCAGCATGGTACGGGCGTTGGCTATAAGCATAGCAGGTTATAAGCTAGTTGGCGTCTAACATAGCAGGTTATACGCTAGTTGGCGTCTAATATAGCAGGTTATACGCTAGTTGGCGTCTAATATAGCAGGTTATGCGCTTCACTTTAAGTGACTTCAGTGACCACTCCTAGATGCGCACAGTCGTCCTGCACCTACTCGTGTTTACCCACAGGCTCTGCACTTCCATCACTCTCCTGCAACTGATCTTGTACGATTCACAGGTTTTTTCCGTCATTACCATTTCATTCTCTTAACAAACTGCTCTGGAACGTTTTTGTAATTTTTAACTTGTACTCCTTTTTGAGTTGATTAATCTTTTGACAGTATTTTTTATTTTTAATATTTAAGTTCTCTTTCAAACTACGTTCAGTTTGTAATTCTTCAAATTCCTCTTTTTATTTTTAATTACTAAATTATAATGATTTTTTTTTCTTTTAATACTTAATTGAAAAAAAAAAAAAACTCTCTTCTACATTTATTATTATCTCTATTTTAATTGTTTATTTCTAATGCAATGGGCTTAAAGCTAAAGTAACTTCTCTTTTATATGTAAAGAAGGAGTTAACGTCCAAGAAGCTCCGTCAACCTACAAATCGTCGTCGTCGTAGATGCGCACATTTGAATGTTGATAGCAGAGCAAACCAGACTCTTAGTCGAAGTTGTTAGTGCTTTTGGTTCAACTTACACCTGCGAATCGTTTTCGAAAATGACTGAGTGACCATTTAAGGTAATTTTCCCTCATTTTAAGTTAAAACTTTCTTATAAATTGTTATATTGTTTTTTACGTATTATTATTTTGTTAACCCATTGCTTAAGATCCATAATAACATTGATTAATTACTTTGCATTCAAAATTTGTGCACATTAATACTGATGAAACATTTGTGGTTTGATAATCAAATTGATCCAACTCATGGTCCAATGATAAAGCGAGTGTCTAACATTTAGGAGTCCAGTAGTTCGAATCCCTG
This sequence comes from Caerostris darwini, assembly GCA_021605075.1. Taxonomy (NCBI): domain Eukaryota; kingdom Metazoa; phylum Arthropoda; class Arachnida; order Araneae; family Araneidae; genus Caerostris; species Caerostris darwini. Next base: position 2,903,451 of record BPLQ01010518.1, on the reverse strand, counting down.
ACAACCCACTGAAAATCGCAGACAAGAAAATAACTTAAACGTTTTGCATCGGCAATCAGGGTTAATTAAAAGAATGTTTAATCCATTTACTATTTTTCAATTTCTTCTATTAGTTCCCACTCTCCCTATATATATCTTGTTCAAATTTTCAATCGTTCATAAAATACTTTTTATTCATCCACTCATGTTCAAATACATTTTTTTTGAACTTCTAGTAGATGACGCTTGACGCTTGACGCTAATACAGTTTTTTCAAATATTAATTCAGTAATTAAATTTAATTCATTAATTTTAGTTTTTTTTTACATTTAAGTTGCATATATCTTACCAATAGATGGCGGCAGATAAACTTTAAAAAAAATGAATGAAAATTATTTATAACGGACTTTCTGCAATATAGTGAAAAAAAAGGAGGAATTGACTTTGAAATTTTTTTTTTTATATTGCTTGTTTGTTTACGATGACAAATTAAAGTACTAGACTGATTAATTAATGCTTTCTAACTACAATACAGACATCAGGGTTATCAAAATTAATAATTTCATCTTCTTCTAAAAGAGAAGATGTAAATCTTAACCCGGGTCAGATCCAACTTCTGTTTAAGAAGAGATGTCAGAAAGTATCTCATCTCAAAATGAAACGTCACCTACTTATTTAAATTTTAAGCAAATATTAAAACGCAAAAAAATGTAAAGCACATATTAAAACATTCGTATCTATTTTGTTTTTCTTCAACATTCTAAAAGCAGGGGTGCCAACACGCGGTCCGCCTTGAATATTTTTCCGGCCTGTGAAATTTATCACACTTTTACAAAATATATTTATTTTATAATGGCCAAAGTAGTGAATACCAATGTATTAAAAAAAAATACATCATGTGTGCATCGATATATTCAAACATTAAATGTCGAAATTATGAGAAAATATTAACTTTAATTTTAAAATAATACTCTTGCGAATATATGGCAGACATTGCTTGCTTTAGTTACAACTTTAAGTGTACAACTGTGAGTTCGCAGAATAATTAAATTATATTCTGCAAACTCATGATTGTGGAACATCTAATATAACAGTTTCACTTTGAGTGACCATCCCTAGATACGCACAGTTGAGTGTTGATAGCAGAGCAAACCAGACTCTTAGTCGAAGTTGTCAGTGCTCTTGGTTCAATTTACACCTGTGAATCGTGTTTTTCTAAAATGAAATTGACCAAACACAAAACACGCTCAAACATAATGAACGCAACACCCATTACGATGTGCAAATACCCAAATTAAGATTGATTTGCAAATGCTAAGTGAAAGAGTGGAGAAACAAATATCGCACTAGTAAAATAAATATTTTTTAATAGTTTCATTTTTTATTATTTCGTTTATATTTATATATTTCTTATATTTCCTGCGCCATATATTTCTTTACAATGTGCGTTTAGTATCATTATTATTATATTATCTATGTTTACATGTAAGAAGAATAATAAACACAATAATAATAACTCATTTCAATTTTTTACTCCAAAAAAACGTCGATAGTGGGTCTAAACCTAATATGAAGATATAAAATTTTATATGCGGCCCGCGGAGTTAGGATGCATTTCCAAAGTGGCCCGCGAGATCATTTGGGTTGGCCACCCAAATGATCTCGTACGTACATTTTTTTTTTTTTTTTTTTTTTTGCGGAAACATATAGAATGTTGCAAAAGGTATTCGGTGAGCATTTCTATTTCGGAAAGAAATGTTTAGAAGTGGTATAAACAGTTCAAAGAAGCCAGAGAACGCATTGAAGACAGCGATCTGGACGACTATCAACCTTAAACGACGAAGCTCACGTCCAAAAAATTAAAGATTTGGTTCTTGCAAACCGTCGATTTACAATTAGAGACCTTGCTGATGATGTTGGAATTTCAAAATTCCATTTTAAAAGATATTTTTGGCATCAAACGCGTCAAATCTTGATTGTTACCGAAAACACTGAATGCGCCAGTTCACACTGCATTGATTCTTGGTGACTTTCTCTCCAAAAATGAAACCCATATCGTTCCACAACCACCATATTCACCTGATTTAGCATCGTACTACTTCTGGCTATTCCCTAGACTCAAAAGACCACTTCCGGAAATTCGTCGAAATCAGTTTTAGCATCTCACAAAACCAAGCGTAATTCAAACACTAATGAATATTTTGACGTAAAATTTCGCACAGATGTCAAGGACAGTGATAACAACATAAAAAAAGATTAAAATACCGTATGCACGGAAAATTAAGTTGAAAACTGGTCTTACATGAACACAGTATTACAATTTTAGTTGGCTGCTTTAGTTTAGTAAAAAAGAAGCAAGATAAAGTTTCTAAAAATTAAAATATGGTACTCAAAAATTAAAAGATATTGAAAATAAATAAAAGTAAGATAAAAAAAGTTAAAATTAAAAGAATTTAACTTAAAATGCGGTGCAATTGGAGACCAATTGACGATGCCATAGAACTATTGAATCTGATGAAATATTGCGATAAGTTGTACGCGTGGTATCCGTAACGATGATCGGATGTAAAGCCTTCTCCGCCCCCTCCAAAAGAAAAGAGTTCTTAGAACCATAGTTCCGGTTCATACACAGATTCCGGTGCTACCCAGAGTTCTCTAGAAATTTCTTACAAATAGAGGAGGGGACTCTATTTTATTGCTATTCTACGTTTGGCCATTGGTCAGAAAAACAGTGCCAGACCAGTTCTATCTATAGTTCCCGATGGCAGTAGGCGTGGTTTACGCTTTTCTCACTGTACGTCACTGCTTGCCTACCTTACCTCTAAGGGGACAACGCTAGTGGAGAGGGGTCAGAGAAAGGAAGGATTTCTTTGACATAATTGCAATTCGAGGCACTTTTTCGACACAGTAGAACTGCTAAATTATAAACATTTTTTTAAGTCAATTCATTTTTCAAGTAGGTACATATATTTTAACATCACTATTTGATGTTATATATATATATATATATACATGGGGGCGCGCTCTGGCTTTCGATACCACAGGTATCGGGTTCAAATCCCGGCTTTGCCCATGGGTGTTGTAGTGGTTCGGAATCCACTTTAAGCCGTAGGTCCCGGTCCTTATAGGATCGTAGAGCGTTGCGGGGGCATTATTACTCCGCGTCCGTGGCTTATCTTCAAGTTACACGCACCCCCTGGGTAATGCAAAGTGAGTAACGTTTGTGCAGCCCTTATAGGCATCCAAAGACGTCCATGTCTGTTTGCCAGCAGCATTGGAAAAAAAAATAATATATATATACATTCCAGTCACATTAATGTGACCACCTGTCAAAAGCCAGAATATACATTCGTGTATATTCTGGCTTTAAGTGGAGGGTGGAATGTGGTATTAAACGGAATTCTTTATATACACTCCACTGCAATGTGCTGACACCTGCCTTTTGTGATTGGGTTATTTCACATTGACGTTCAAAGTAGGTGGTGGTCACATTAATGTGACTGGACTGTGTATATATATATATATATACTTTGTTCTTAAATATAAACTAATTTGATTTTGAAGCCCCAATAATAGAATGGCAATAAAAAGGAAAGGATATTAACTAAGAGGATGAATATTATATATATATATATAGAGAGAGAGAGAGAGAGAGAAATTGTATCTCAAATTTATGACAATATGATTTTTTTTTTTTTTTTTTTTTACAGTATTACCAAAAATCTATAGAACTGAGTAACTTTCTGATATGTGAATAAAAACCTTTGCATTCAAATCTCTCTAGGAATTTTAGAATGTTAAATTCCAAAAATTCAACTAATAAATAAAACAAATAAGAAGAAGCGATTCATACCAGATTTATATCGAAACCTATATCATAGTATAAGTGATAGATAGGTAATTTTCATTTCGGTGAATAGCTATAGCATTCCTACATTATTAATCAAAAGTAATTTTAATTCATTTAGGATTAGTTTCAGGCAAATGTTTCGAGATTTTATAGCTTAACATGGTAGCTTGGTGATTGTTTTGGTGAATATATATATATTTGACAAGAAGAAAAAAAATTTTATCAAACAATGATTTTTAAAATAAATACTTCCTTTTTTTAAACTCTAAATAAATGTACATCTAATAAATTATAAAAAATTATAAATGTAAATTTAATAATTCATAAGAAAAATAATTTATTTCACTTTTTATTCTATAAACTAAAATTATTTTTCATCTTTCGCACGTTTCAAAGTAATTATTTATACTATGTCAATTATCATTACGTATTAATTTAAATAATTTATTAAATTTATTTTACTGTTTCTCTCTTTGGGGGCGAGATGAAATTTTGTGCGTAAATTGATATTTTAATTAATAAATATATATTTATTATACAAAAAAAATATGAATTGTATTTCTAAGAAATGCGTAGGAAAAAAGTGCCAAGTAGACGACACATTTCCAGTTCGAAATGAGTGAGATTATAGCAGAAAGGAAATGATATTAACAATCCTCCCCTATTTGGACTGGCAACTGGCAATTGACCAATTGACGTACTGCTTACGGAGTACCAATGGGGATAGAGCAGGGATGGGCAAACTTTTTCGGTCGAGGGCCAAAAATCGGAAGGGGGGAGGGAGGGGGACTTTGGTGGACGAAGAAAAATTTGTCAAAAATTTTAAAAACACTATACAAGTATTACAATCTAAATATGTTAATGAGATGAATGAAATTGCGATTCCATTTTTAAAAGTTCCTTGTATTGAGGTTCGAAGTGAGATGTACTGATTCTAAGGAACGAGGCTAAATGCTCATCTGTCAGTCTACTTCTGAAATTGTTCATTCTAAGGTTCATAGTTGAAAACACTTGTTCACATATATAAGATGAAGCAAACATATCACTGATTTTCTGGGAGTGAGATATTAAATTTGGGAAACTTACTTTCGATAATGATTTGTAAAACTCTTAACTTTGGCATATTTAGAAACAACTGCTTGAGACGATTGTTAGATTGCAACTCAATTAATTCAACCTGCAAGTCTGACCTCACTGCTTCACAATTTATGTTGAAAGGCATGGTAAAAGACGTTCTGTTTCAATGGCACTGAAATCTTGAAATCTGCGTTCGAACTCAAAATGCAGTTTTTTCAGGCTATCTTCATAATTCTTAAGCTTCTCTTCATTTACTGAATTTAACCTCGGGAAATGATACAAAAATAATAATATTGAAAATAATAATTTTTTTAATGAAAAAAAAAATATTTAATCAGAAAAATATAAAGTAGAAAAGGAGATATGTATAATATATATGAATATACATTTCTTTTAATTTGCCTCCGACCAGCAAATTAAAATTCAATCCGCGGGCCGGATAGAACCTTCCAGGCGGGCCTTAGTTTGCCCATCCCTGGGATAGACCCTTTAACCCCCTCGTTTTAATTCATAGATATACTATTGTGTCCAAAAAGGAAGACCAATTTTGAATTTAAATTTCCCGGGCATATGGTACTACAATTTTTTCTTTCTTTTTTATGTTGTTGGCACTGTCCTTGACTGTGTGAAATTTGACATCCTCATGGCATCCACCGCTCAGCATAAGCCTTTTCAGTGTTGTTTACAGTATTCTAAGTTTTTGTTTGCATTTTTACAATGGTTTAGTGGCATCGACAACTGGTCCCTAATTGTACCGAATTTAAATTTAACTTTAAATTCTTTTTTTTTTTTTTCTGCATTTTACTTTTATTTATTTATTTTTAGTATTTTTAAATTTTTTTTTTTGAGTACCGCTTTAACTGAATTTTTGAAACTTTATCTGGTATTTTAACTAACATTAATTAAGCAGCCAACTATAATTATAATCATATTTATGAATTAAAACGACGAGGTTTAAGAGGTATTTCCTCCTGTTGGTACTCCGTAATCGGTACGGCAGTTGCCAGTCCTCCAAATATGGGAGGGGACTCTATTTTATTACTATTCGATGTTTGACCATTGGTGAAAAAATGAAATAGATTATTTTTGTTGAAAAAATGAGTAACAGACCGGTTCGGGCTATAGTTCTCGATGGAAGTAGGCGTGGCTTACACTTTTCTTACTGCTGCGTTACTAGTGGTTACTACTGGTTACCAGTAGTAACCTCTAAGGGGTCACCCTTACCCCTTAGGGGCTACTACCTTATACCCTTGCCCCTCCTTACCTCTCAGGGGTCGACACTAGTGGAGCTGTTAGAAAAAGGAAGGACTATTTCAACATAATAAATATAATGGCTGAAGTTGATTCACGATAACTTGAAAACGAATATTTCAATGTACAATTTCATTTTAGAGTCAGTCATGATGCTAACACAAATGTAGAGTGATTATATAAAGATCTGTGTTAAAAAAATTCCTTTATTTATTATATTCAAAAATTTGATTGAACAGTTTCGTTTGCAAATGTGAGGATATCATGAAGAATATAATTAACTCTTCTTATTAGTGTATCTAGATCTTTTTAAAAATTAAAAATAAAATATTGTTTATTTTTAAAATGACAAAAATCAAGAGCTAAGTGTGTCAATGGTAGCTGTAGAGAACAAATGTAAAATTACAATGTTCTAAATAAGTGGTTCCTAATTTTTTTTTTTTTTTTTCCCCTGTGTGTGAATTTTCTTAAATTATTTTTAATACGCTTTTATTAGCTTCACCTGTATGTTTGTATGTAACTCACTTTTATATAATTATTTTGTTTAATCTTAATTACTTTTGTTTTATTTTACTTTTATCTTAAAATTCTCATTTTTTTTTAACTTTAACCTTTTTATTTTTGGGCATCGTCAACGGACTCTTAATTGTACCGATAGCTTTAGCTTTTTCGATCTCCTGCTTTAATTGTTCTCAAGCAGATGTTTTTCCTAAATTTTAAATTCATTTATTTATTTTTAATTATTTCTATTCATTAATTTAAGAAACCACAATTTATGCTAATGTTTTAATTAATTTAAGATGTGGAGGTTTTGTGATTCTTAAAACCACCAAGGAACTCCGTAACCGGTACGCCCGTTGCCTAGCTGTCTTTCACCCCGGTTAGAAATTCAGTAATATCCGCGATCGAATTGCTCTCTTCCTATTGGCCGAAAATTTCGGTGGCTAAAAAGAGGCGGATCTCAAAGGCATAGGAGTGCGATCATGTCGATTTGCGCTCTTCCTATTGGCCGAAAATTTCGGTGGGTAAAAAGAATGTAAACTTAGCGGATAACCGGCCAAGTGGAAAACAAACGAATAAATTATAGTTTAAAAAAAATAAAAAAATATATGCTTTTAGAGTTAATCAGACTAAAAAGTAAAAAATAAATTAATTGTTTAAAAAAAACTAAAAAATACGCTTTTAGAGTTAATCAATCTAAAAAGTAAAAAATAATTGTTAACATAAGAATAAAATGACTGACGAGAAAATGAATGTCACTGTTCTAAAAGCGTGGGGTGCTCGATATCAATCGTTATAATTTTTCACTAGTTTCATTCCGAAATGCAGAGTTAGTTTAAAAATGTCATACAAAGCACCCCACGCTTTTAGAACAGTGACATTCATTTTCTCGTCAGTCATTTTATTCTTACGTTAACAATTATTTTTTACTTTTTAGATTGATTAACTCTAAAAGCGTATTTTTTAGTTTTTTTTAAACTATTAATTTATTATTTTTATTATTATTATTGATGTGCTGCTCTTTGAAAATTTAAAATAACTACAATTAACATATAAGGTACATTTTGGACAAACAAAAATTTTTCTGTATATTTTTTAAGGAAATAATATTTCTTTTTTTTTTATAAAATAATTTTTCTTATTTTAAATTTTATATTTTAAAATTTAATTTTTAATTTTTTTATTTAAAATAATTTTTAAAGAATAATTTTTTTTTTGAAAACTTTTTGTTTTTCGGAATATGACGATTTCACTTTTTAATTAACTGCTGGGAAACACATAATTCAAAGCATAATATAAAAATTCAAATAATACAATAATACAATAATTAATTACGTAATTCAAATATCCGAAAAAAAAATTTAATATCATAAATATAACATGTTCCAAATAGAGCGGATAAGTTATAATCCAGGTAGAAGAATATCCACTTTCAATGAAAAAAATAAAGAAAGAAAGAAATTATATATACATATTTTTATGAGTAGTAGGTATATAGAAATGTATTTTAATTACTCATACGTATTTAGTAATAAACTGAACAGAATAAATAAATACGTTGATATGATTATTTCTTTGACATTATGCGTAACTGTACTGATCCGTTAAAACAAAAAGATAAAATAGACATTTATATTCTATAATGGGTTTTATATAAAAAATGTTTCACATTTTCATATATATTAGCAATATTTTTTTAATATTTTTTTTTATTTCCAATGGCAGAATATGAACAGTTACAGCAAAAAAAGAACAACGAAGAAAAAAAAAAAACATACAACAACAACAAAATAATACAACAAAACATGCTGAAACACAGTTCATTAATCTAACAATAATGCCAAGTTGCAGATCTTTTAGCCACTAAAAAGTGTTACCAGGTGCACCACGGGGAGGTAGATCTTCTGCGCACCCATATTAGCAATATTAACTTTTATATTGGCGCAACAGCCCCATGGTTGGCCAAGGCCGTCTGTCCACTGGTAGATTTCGAGACGGGAGATGATTTCTTTTTACGAGATAGGGTTGTCAGTCCTACTCCCAAAGCTCTACAGTCATATCAAACCAGAACCTACGGTTTAAAGTAGAGTCCGAACCACTACAAACATCCATGGCACCACCTGAACAAGAACCCGAAACCTAGGGCACCGAGCATTAAAGTACTAGTTGCTTGGTCATGAGGCCCCACATTGGTAATATAGAATGTAATACATTTACGTAATTAAAAACCATTTGCTGCAATGCAGTTTTAAACTTTATGTAAAGCAGCTTTGTAAAATTTGGGAATTACACATTTGAATGTTGCATATAGCGTTATAGTATTTCAATTCAAATCCGTTATTACGTTACTGTTTCATTTAGAACAGAGATGGGCAAACTCCGGCCAGTCGGAAGGTTCTATCTGGCCCGCTGATAAAATTTAATTTGCCTGTCCGATTCAAATTTAAAAGAAATATATATTTATGTATTATATATCCATCTCCTCATCTACTTTGATTAAATATTATTTTTACAAATCATTATTTAAAGTAAGTTTCCCAAATTTAATATCTCACGCAGCAATAATCATCAGAAACCTAAAAAAGAAGAAGAAAAAAACTGAAATACCATATGCCCATGAAATTAATTGAAAACTTGTCTTACTGTTTGAACACAGTAGTGTGTATACATTGTAAATTGTATTGTACTGTGTAAATTGTATTGTAATTGTATTGAAATGGGAAAGTTATGTTATTATCATATGTGAAATTTATATATATATGTATGTAACTTTCACACATGAATGAAAATATGATTAATTTGAAATTTATCTTAATTGAATTGAATTGAATTATTCAATTAAAATAAATTTCAAATTATAAATAATTAACTTAAATTCTGATTTATTTCTTTAATCTTTACTGTATTGATTGGCAAAAGTATAATTATCTTATTCCATATATTGTGAAAGTTAAATGGGAAAATATATTTTTATATTATTTCTAGAGTATATCAAAATTAGGAGATTGCTTGTGCATAACTAGTTAATTAAATAAATAATTACTTATTTAAATTTATTTAAGTGTCAACTGTTTTTTTTAATTACTTAAAATTTTAAAATTAATTTAATTTATTTATTATAAGATTTTTAGCATTTCATTAATTTATTTTATATTTCACATTTCAAATTCTTTTGCAGTTAAATTCGTTAATTTCCAAAAAATTTCTACTACACGTTTACACAGGGTTTTTTGTTAATGCTGATTTAATAATTTTATCCTTCTACGTTATGTACAAAAGGATTCAATTTGTCCATATGATATGTAAATCAAAAAGGGGTAATTATTGTAAAAAATTTAAAATGAAAAAAAAATTTTAAATTAAAAATTAAGAAAATTAATTAAAAATAATTATTAAGATATATTAATAATTATATTAATCTTAATATACCACATATATAATACAATCACATACTAGCATATACAATCAATCGACAATCAATCAATAATCAATATATAATGTATCACAATACTAGCATATAATAACACATAATCACTAGCATATAATCACATTGGTCCAACGCGTGGTCCAATGATAAAACGAGTGTATAACTCAGGGGTGGCCAACCCGCGGTCCGCCTTGAATATTTTTCCGGCCCGTGAGATTTACCGCGCTTTTGCAAAATATATTTATTTTATAACGGTCAAAGTAGTGAAAACTAATGTATTAAAAAAATACATTATGTGTACATCCATATATTCAAAAATTAACTGCCTAAATTATGAGAAAAAATGAACTTTGTTTTTAAATTAATATTCCTGCGAATATATGACAGATATTGTCTGTTTTATTTATGAATTTACAGTTATGAGTTCACAAAATAATTAAATTATATTCTGCAAACTCCTTATGAGCATGCATCAAAATAAAAGGTTCTATGTTTCACTTTGAGTGATCGCAGTGACCATCCCTAGATACGCACAGTTGATTGTTGATAGCAGAGAAAACCAGACTCTTAGTTCAAGCTGTTAGTGCTTTTGGTTCAACTTATACCTGCGAATTGCTTTTTCGAAAATGAAATTGACCAAACACAAAACTCGCTCAAACATAATGAACTCTCAGACATAATGGAGGCTAACATACGACGTCTGCAACGCCAATTACGATGCGCAAATACACAAATTGAGATCGATTTGCAAAAGCTGAGTGAAAGAGCGGAAAAACAAATATCGCAACTAGTCAAATAAATATTTAATGATTTTATTTTTTTTTTATTTCGTTTATATTCATATATTTGTTATGTTTCATTTTTTGTGTTATATATTTTTTTGCAATGTGCGTTTAGTATCATTATTGTTACATTATCTATGTTTACATGCAATAATAATAGTAAACACAAAAATAGTAACTCATTATATCTCAATTTTCCACTTCAAAAAAATGTCTGTAGCGAGTCTAAATCTAATATTGGGATACATAATTTCATATGCGACCCGCAGAGTTATGATGCATTTCCAAAATGGCCCGCAAGATCATTTGGGTTTTCCCACCCCTGGTCTAACGTTTAGGAGTGCTCCCTGACAACCCACTGAAAAGTACAGATAAGAAAATATCATGTTTATGCGTTTTGCATCGGCAATCAGGCTTAATTAAAAGAATGTTTAATCTATTTAACATTCTATTTAGTTATTTTCTATTATTTATTTCTATTATTTCTATTTAGTTAGTTACAATGACAAATTAAAATACTGTGTAGTTACAGTGACAAATTAAAATACTATGCTGATTAATTACTTTTTATTAACTACAATGATCAGGGATGTCAAAATAAATAATTTCTACTTTTTCTGCAATCTATCATTATCTGTGCTTGCTATTTCCTGTGCTATCTGTCTGTGCTTGCTATTTCCTGTGCTATCTGTCTGTGCTTGCTATTTCCGTCGATTTATGTTTTGTAGAACAAAAATAGAGAAAGCAAAAAGATCATCAGTCCTCTGAAAACAAGGAAGAAAAATAAATATTTTAATCAACGTAGAAAAGGATATGGATACATAATATATAAATATATATATATATTTTTAATTTGCCTTGGACCGGCGAAATAAAATTCTATCCGCGGGCCGGATAGAACTTTTCGACGGGCCGGAATTGTCCCGTGGGCCGTAGTTTGCCCAACTCTGGTTTAGAGAGTAGCCAGAAGTAGCAAAATTAGATGCTAAATTAGGTGAATGCGGTGGTTGTGGAACCATATGGGTTTCACTTTTGGCGAAAAAGTCACAGAGAATCAATGCAGTGTGAGCTGGCGCATTCAGTGTTATCGGTACCAATAGAGATTTGACGCGTTTGAAGCCCAAAACATCTTTTAAAATGGAATTTTGAAATTCCAACATCATCAGCAAGGTCTCTAAATTGTAAATCGACGGTTTGCAAGCAGTAAATCTTTAATTTTTTGGACGTGAGCTTCGTGTGTTGAGGTTGGTGGTCGACCAGAGGGTTCTTCGACTTCAACGCGTTCTCTGCCTTCTTTGAATAATTTTTACTATTTCTAAGCATTTCTTTCCGATATAGGAATGCCCACCGAATATCTTCTGCAACATTCTACACGTTTCCGCAAACAAAATTTAATGCAAGCTCTTTGCTCAATTAATTCAGATATTTTAAAAATCGCCAGAATCAGTTTTAGCATCTCACAAAACCAAGAGTCACTCAAACACTAATGAATATTTTGATGTAAAATTTGACACAGATGTCAAGGACAGTGCCAGCAACCTAAAAAAGAATTTAAAAAAAATTGAAATACCATATGCACAGAAAATTAATTGAAAACTGGTCTTACTTTTTGAACACAGTAGTGTATATATATATATATATATATACATTATAATGTGAAAGTTATTTTATTATCATATGGAAAATTTATATATATATGTATGTAACTTTCTCACATGAATGAGAATACGATTAATTTGAAATTTATCTTACTTGAATTGAATTGAATTATTCAATTAAAATAAATTTCAAATTATAAATAATTAACTTAAATTCTGATTTATTTCTTCAATCTTTACTGTATTGATTGGCAAAAGTATAATTATCTTATTCCATATATTGTGGAAGTTAAATGGGAAAATATATTTTTATATTATTTCTAGAGTATATCAAAATTAGGAGATTGCTTGTGCATAACTAGTTAATTAAATAAATTATTATTTACTTAAATATATTTGCGGGTCAACTGTTTCTTTTAATTACTTAAAATTTTAAAATTAATTTAATTTATTTATTATAAGATTATTAGCATTTCATTAATTTATTTTATATTTCACATTTGAAATTCTTTTGCAGTTAAATTTGTTAATTTCAGAATGATTTCTATTACACTGTTATATAAGGTTTTTTTTTTATGCTGATTTAATAATTTTATCCTTCTACGTTATGTACAAAATTATTCAATTTGTCCATTTGATATGCATATCATTTTCGCTATCAAAAAGGGGTAATTATTGAAAAAAATTTAAAATGAAAAAGATTTAAAATGAAAAATTAAGAAAATTAATTAAAAATAATTATTAAGAAAATTTAAGATATATTAATAATTATATTCATCTTAATATACCACATATATAATACAATCACATACTGGCATATATATTCAATCGACAATCAATCAATAATCAATATATAATGTATCACAATACTAGCATATAATAACACATAATCACTAGCATATAATCACATTGGTCCAACTCGTGGTCCAGTGATAAAACGAGTGTATAAACAGGGAAGGGGGGGAGTTACCCGCGGTCCGCCTTGAATATTTTTCCGGTCCGTGAGATTTATCGCACTTTTGAAAAATATATTTATTTTATAATGGTCAAAGTAGTGAAAACTAATGTATTAAAAAAATACATTATGTGTACATCCATATATTCAAAAATCAATTGCCTAAATTATGTGAAAAAATTAACTTTGATTTTAAATTAATATTCCTGCGAATATAGGACAGATATTGTCTGTTTTATTTATGAATTTACAGTTATGAGTTCGCAGAATAATTAAATTATATTCTGCGAACTCATGAGGGCTCGCATCTTGCAACATCTAATATAAGAGGTTCTATGTTTCACCTTGAGTGATCTCAGTGACGCAGTGACCATCCCGAGATACGCACAGTTGATTGTTGATAGCAGAGAAAACCAGACTCTTAGTTCAAGTTGTTAGCGCTTTTGGTTCAACTTATACCTGCTAATCGTTTTTCGAAAATGAAATTGACCAAACACAAAACACGCTCAAACATAACGAACATTAACATAGGACGCCTGCAACGCCAGTTACGATGCGCAAATACGCAAATTGAGATCGATTTGCAAAAGCTAAGTGAAAGAGTGGAGAAACAAATATCGCACAAGTAAAATAAATATTTTTTAATGATTTCATTTTTTTTTATTTCGTTTATATTTATATATTTTTGCGCAGCAATTTCATTTTTTGTGTTATATAGTTCTTTGCAATGTGCGTTTAGTATCATTATTTTTATATCATCTACGTTTACATGCAAGAATAATAGCAAACACAAAAATAGTAACTCATTATGTCTCAATTTTTCACTCCAAAAAAATGTGTATAGTGGGTTAAATCTAATATAGGGATATATAATTCCATATGCGGCCCGCGGAGTTGGATGCATTTCCAAAGTGGCCCGCAAGATCATTTGGGTTTTCCCACCCCTGGTCTAACATTTAGGAGTGCTGTAGTTCGAATCCCTGACAACCCACTGAAATTTACAGACAAGAAAATAGCATGTTTATGCGTTTTGCATAGGGCAATCAGGCTTAATTAAAAGAATGTTTAATCTATTTAACATCCTATTTAGTTATTTTGTATTATTTATTTCTATTATTTCCATTTAGTTAGTTACAATGACAAATTAAGATACTGTGTAGCTACAATGACAAATTAAAATATTATGCTGATTAATTACTTTTTATTAACTACAATCATCAGGAATGTCAAAACAAATAATTTCTACTTTTTCTGCAATCTATCACTCTCAACCCGGGACAGGTCCAGCTTCTGTATCTCATCTCAAAATTAGACGATCACAACCTGCGAAACTTCAAATACGTATTTACATTTTAAGCAAATGTTTTAAAACGCTAAAATTGTGAAGCACATATCAAAACGTTCATATCTATTTTGTTTCTAGTCAACATTCCAAAGCTATGAGTATTCCCCCTTAAAAAAGAATGCTGGCGACAAGGGGATTGGTCATTATTTTGAAGGTTGGGGCAACCCCTTTTAAGAATGCTGGTCACTTTTTTTGAAGGTCGCATAAATGTCCTTCCCCACTACCTTCAATGTCATCGGCCTATAGTGATAGGGTTGGCGAAATACCTTTTCTTTAATCCTGGAATTTCTAAGACATGAACATAGGACCCCCATAAATTAAGGCGGTCCAGCTCGATAACTCCCCCAGTGGGAGGAGCCAAGCCCCCCTTTCTTCTTCTAACCCGGAGACGGGCAAACTTTTTCGGTCGCGGGTCAAAAATCGAAAGACAAAAAGTTTGGCGGGCCAAGATAAATTTTTAAAAATATTTTTTTTCCCCTTCTAATGCAGCTGGCAAATAGACCGTGATCTTTCGCCATAAGAGCTGCACCGATGTTACTCACTTTGCATTACCCAGGGGGCTCGTGTAACTTGATGGTAAGCCACGGACGCGGAGTAACAATGCCCCCGCAGAGCTCTACGATCCTGTTAGGACCGGGACCTATGGTTTAAAGTGGATTTCGAACCACTACAACACCCATGGGCAAAGCCGGGATTTGAACCCGATACCTGTGGTACCGAACGCCAGAGCGCTAGCCATTCGGCCATCAAGCCCCCATATTTATAATATTAATAACCATTTATGATTACCATACTAGTTATAATATTATTAACCAATAATATAATACTTTATTTTCGAAATATTTTACGAATAAACCAAACAAGCACTGGCTACGCTATGCATTTAATAATTTCGCCACTATTCACAACGATGCGATACGTCCGCAATCTTTCCATACGCAACCAATAATGTTAGAAAACGCTCCAAAAGTAACAGTTGCTGTCTGGAGCATAAAATGAGCAGCTTAAATGCCACATGGGAGGTCTAATTCACCCATATTGGATTCCCGTATGTCTGCTCCCCGCGAAAGAGATAGCGCTTATTGGTGCCAATCTACAGCTATAACTAACAAACAACTTCCACTTTTAACACTTTACCGATTGAAAGCTGTCTGTGGTTCCTATATTCCGTCGATTTATGTTTTGTAGTACAAAAATAGAGAAAGTAAAAAGATCATCAGTCCTTTGAAAAAAAAAAAAAAAAAAAAAAAAAAGGAAGAAAAAAAATAATATTTAATCAAAGTAGAAAAGGAAACGGATATATAATATATTTATTTTAATTTGCCTCGGACCAACAAATTAAAATTTTATCAGCGAGGCCGGATAGAAACTTCCGGCGGGCCGTAGTTTGCCCATCCCCGTTCTAAGCCCTTCTTCTTCTTGGTGGATTAGTAAAATAGTGAAAAACACAAGCTAGTGTTCCCCAAGGTTCAAAACTTAATCCATTTCTCTACAATCTTTACATTAATGATATTCCGCAAACTTATAATGTGAAATTTTTTTTTTTTTTGCAGATGATACAGCTCTCCTCACTCAAGATCGTAAACATTTTATCATTAGTAAAAACCTTCAGAATTACAGTAATCATCTTGAAAAATGGCTTATAAAATGCAAAATTCAACTAAACGTTGAGAAAACTGAAGCAGTACTATTCACGCATAAAAGGGTTCTTAACACTCCTTCTATCAAAATTTATAATAACCCTATTAATAACTAACTAATTTATAATATCCTGGGCAGTTTCCGAATATCCTTCCTAATAAAATCCTTCCTTAATAGTAAAATCCTACGTATCATTACAAATTCGCCTTGTTTTTTCCGAAATTAGGATAATCAGACATGCTCTTTCAGTCCAAATTTTTAAACAATTTGTTTATAAAATTGCAAAAAAAATTTATAACTCCATTCCCAATATTAAAAATTCTGTTTTGAATGGTCTTGGCAACTATGATTACGACTTTTCTGATTTTAAAAATCGCAAATGACTTCGCGCTGTTCTGAATATTATTCATTAACCTTTCGATATCTTCCTTTCCGAATTACCATGCAGTTTCCGAATATCCTTCCTAATAAAATCCTTGCTTAATAGTGAAATCCTACGTATTATTTCAAATTCGCCCTAGTTTTTCCGAAATGAGGATAATCAGACATGGTCTTTCCGTCCAAATTTTTAAACAATATGTTTATAAAATTGTACAAAAATTTATAACTCCATTCCCAATATTAATAATTCTGTTTTGAATGATCTCATCAACTATGATTACGACTTTTCTGATTTTAAAAATCGCAAATGACTTCGCGCTGTTCTGAATATTATTCATTAACATTTCGTTATCTTCCTTTCCGAATTACCATGCAGTTTCCGAATATCCTTCCTAATAAAATCCTTCCTTAATAGTAAAATCCAACGTAACATTACAAATTTACCCCGTTTTTTCCGAAATGAGGATAATCAGACATGGTCTTTCAGTCCAAATTTTTAAACAATTTGTTTATAAAATTGCAAAAAAAAATTTATAACTCCATTCCCAATATTAAAAATTCTGTTTTGAATGGTCTTGGCAACTATGATTACGACTTTTCTGATTTTAAAAATCGCAAATGACTTCGCGCTGTTCTGAATATTATTCATTAACCTTTCGATATCTTCCTTTCCGAATTACCATGCAGTTTCCGAATATCCTTCCTAATAAAATCCTTGCTTAATAGTGAAATCCTACGTATTATTTCAAATTCGCCCTAGTTTTTCCGAAATGAGGATAATCAGACATGGTCTTTCCGTCCAAATTTTTAAACAATATGTTTATAAAATTGTACAAAAATTTATAACTCCATTCCCAATATTAATAATTCTGTTTTGAATGATCTCATCAACTATGATTACGACTTTTCTGATTTTAAAAATCGCAAATGACCTCGCGCATTTCTGAATATTATTCTTTAACATTTCGTTATCTTCCTTTCCGAATTACCATGCAGTTTCCGAATTACCATGCAGTTTCCGAATTACCATGCAGTTTCCGAATGTCCTTCCTAATAAAATCCTTCCTTAATAGTAAAATCCAACGTAACATTACAAATTTACCCCGTTTTTTCCGAAATTAAGATAATCAGACATGGTCTTTCCGCCCAAATTTTTAAACAATATGTTTATAAAATTGTACAAAAAGTGAGTGCTAAGTGAGTAACATCGGTGAAGATCTTCCCTTAAGGCATAAAAGACAACTGTCTAAATTTTTGCTAGCTGCATTAGAAAAAAAAATTTAACACGGTGAAAAAAGACATGCTTTTTTTAGTAAAATATCCTAAAAATGTGAATCATCACAATGCCGCATACATTATGCATGGTGACAATCCTAGCTCGGAATACATAAAAAGTTACCAAAGGAGTACCATGCATGGTAGCAGCAATACCATGCATGGTACCATGCATGGTAGCAGCAACTTTTATGTTTATGGTTTTCAAGAAAAGTACGATAGAAAAAGTATGATATCACATCCTGCGCACGAATATTAGTCTCCATAAAACTACAGAATGCATAAGAAACAAATAGATTTAAAGAAATAAAAAATAAAAATTGCATTCCTAGAGTTATGGAAATATTTTAAAGAGAGATGGACAATAGGTGTGCGACTATTATGCAAATAAATAGCCGTAATTAGGATAGCGATGTTTGAAACTATCGGTAATTTTTGCTTACTGATAATGTACTCCGTCCGTGAATATTGCGATCAGTGCAATGGCAATAAATATTGCAGTCAATCGATTGTAATGCCAATGTATTAAAAACCGTGGTGATTATACCTTTCGCATCATTCCATTACCAATATCATTGGCAAGAAAAGAGTCCGGTTCAGTTTCCGCTACAAAAGCGTGGGGTGCTCGATATCAAATGTTATAATTTTTCACTAGTGAATTTTTAATTAGTGAATTAGAAGATTAATATACGTAAGATTTTATCCCATTATAACATTTTACTATAAATCTACTTTCGTAATTTTAGTTTATTTTCTAGTGTTTTCTAATAATATCTATATTAATTTTTCTAATACTAAATATCTTTCTAATACTTTCTATATAAACATCGTTTCTTCCGAAACAATATTTATATAAGAGAATTGTTTGCAAAATATTTTAGCTAAGCAAGCTAGCGAAAAATATATGTAAAAATGTATCTTTAAAAAATATCTATACATTTTTAGAAATATAAATGTATTTAAATAGAAATTAAAAAAAAAAAAAAAAAAATTTATTTAGACCCTAAACTATATAACTTAAAAAGTATAAGAATAGCAGCAAAATAATTACATAATTCGTATGTTATGAAATTTAGATTCTGCAACGCTTTTTCGTATTTATTTTATCTTTTCGATAATTAAATGTTCTTTTCTATAATTTAAAATTGATAAAGTTGAACGAAATTCTTTTTAAATATATCTGAAGCAAGAATTTTATAACGTATAATTTTTCATGAATGTAAATATCGCTCAAAGGAGATTCACAAAAAACAATTTTATTTACAAATTGAAACAAATATTGCGAAACTGAAAGTTTTAACTTTAAATTAGTAAAATAATGTATCTAATATAAATGTACTATTGGTAAATCAATTTACGGTATAAAATGAGCCTTTATGTTTTAAAGTTTTATTAATTCGAATATCTGAAAGGGTGATTGTTCTTCCTTTCTTACAATATGATTTAAGACTTCTAACTCGTGTTTCGTAGGTCTGGTCTGATTTGTCGCTCTACGGTCATTTTCTTGAACACTTTAGGCTAATTGGATCGGGAACTTCAGTGAATTTCGAACCACTCACTTCATGCCACCTTCAGGATACTAACCTGTAAAGTCTGTGACACCATAGGCCAGAGAGCTAGCCAATTGGCCGTCTGGCCTCCTCCGAATTTCGTAGAACTGGTCTGGTTTGTCACTCTACGGTCATTTTCTTGAACAGTTTTGGCTCATTAGATCGGGACGTACAATTTAACGTGGATTCCGAACCACTCACAAACATCCATGACGCCGCCAGGATTAGAACCTGAAAAGCCTGTTGTACCATAGGCCAGAGAGCTAGCCAATTGGCCGTCTAGCCTCCTCCGAATTTCGTAGATCTGGTCTGGTTTGTCACTCTACGGTCATTTTCTTGAACAGTTTTGGCTCATTAGATCGGGACGTACAATTTAACGTGGATTCCGAACCACTCACAAACATCCATGACGCCGCCAGGATTAGAACCTGAAAAGCCTGTTGTACCATAGGCCAGAGAGCTAGCCAATTGGCCGTCTAGCCTCCTCCGAGTTTGGTAGATCTGGTCTGGTTTGTCACTCTACGGTCATTTTCTTGAACAGTTTTGGGTCATTAGATCGGGACGTACAATTTAACGTGGATTCCGAACCACTCACAAACATCCATGACGCCGCCAGAATTAGAACCTGAAAAGCCTGTTGTACCATAGGCCAGAGAGCTAGCCAATTGGCCGTCTAGCCTCCTCCGAATTTCGTAGATCTGGTCTGGTTTGTCACTCTACGGTCATTTTCTTGAACAGTTTTGGCTCATTAGATCGGGACGTACAATTTAACGTGGATTCCGAACCACTCACAAACATCCATGACGCCGCCAGGATTAGAACCTGAAAAGCCTGTTGTACCATAGGCCAGAGAGCTAGCCAATTGGCCGTCTAGCCTCCTCCGAGTTTCGTAGATCTGGTCTGGTTTGTCACTCTACGGTCATTTTCTTGAACAGTTTTGGCTCATTAGATCGGGACGTACAATTTAACGTGGATTCCGAACCACTCACAAACATCCATGACGCCGCCAGGATTAGAACCTGAAAAGCCTGTTGTACCATAGGCCAGAGAGCTAGCCAATTGGCCGTCTAGCCTCCTCCGAGTTTCGTAGATCTGGTCTGGTTTGTCACTCTACGGTCATTTTCTTGAACAGTTTTGGCTCATTAGATCGGGACGTACAATTTAACGTGGATTCCGAACCACTCACAAACATCCATGACGCCGCCAGGATTAGAACCTGAAAAGCCTGTTGTACCATAGGCCAGAGAGCTAGCCAATTGGCCGTCTAGCCTCCTCCGAATTTCGTAGATCTGGTCTGGTTTGTCACTCTACGGTCATTTTCTTGAACAGTTTTGGCTCATTAGATCGGGACGTACAATTTAACGTGGATTCCGAACCACTCACAAACATCCATGACGCCGCCAGGATTAGAACCTGAAAAGCCTGTTGTACCATAGGCCAGAGAGCTAGCCAATTGGCCGTCTAGCCTCCTCCGAGTTTCGTAGATCTGGTCTGGTTTGTCACTCTACGGTCATTTTCTTGAACAGTTTTGGCTCATTAGATCGGGACGTACAATTTAACGTGGATTCCGAACCACTCACAAACATCCATGACGCCGCCAGGATTAGAACCTGAAAAGCCTGTTGTACCATAGGCCAGAGAGCTAACCAATTGACCATCAGGCCGCAAAGTTTCGTAGGAGATTGACACACATGTAAACATAGCCAAATTTTTTTATATTATAATATTTAATCAGTTATTAAGAAAGTTTTCGTCTGCATAAATGTTGTAATTGAGTTTTAAGGTGGGTAGGAAGAAAATCTGTTCACAAATAAATAATTTCGTCAATAGAAGCAAAAGCATATACGCACCAGAACATATTCTGTTCAAATTTAAATATTCATTTTGCTATCGTCTTCCAAATTGTTTCATTTTTCAAATACCTTCATTGAAATATGCGGCATTAAATGCGACTATGTCAAATGTTTTTAAGTCAACATTAAAAAAAAACTGTCATTTTTATTCCAAGGATTTCTTACATTTCTAAGCAGCATCAATCCATTAACTACATTGATAACATCACTTCTGTAGATCAACAGCGATCCTTGGTAGAATCTTTATCAACAATTTCGAATGAGTACCCTCATGGGCGGGACCTGGTGGGTCCGCCCTTCATTTACAATCTAGACCAGGGGTCTCCAAACTTTCCAGCCTTAGGGCCATACTCCAGTAAGTACCGAGGGCCAAGACCGTTTTAATTTTTCTGCCATTATCTATAATTTCTAGACTAGTCGCCGAGTACGCGCTCTGAACGAGCATACGCTTGCTAAATTCGCTGGCTTAATTATTACAATTACTATTGGGTGTATCGATACGACCGTGACACTTGATGACATCTAGTGGTCAAAAGCTTAAATAGGTAGGTATAACTAGCGAGGGTAACCGAGGGATGTTCACAAGCTTATAATGTTAGTGGGATTCATTTCAATTATTTGTTAGTTGTTATGCTTAAGTTATACTTTCTGCGTATTATGCTTGTCATTAAGCTTTACCTAGCAAGTCAATGAAACCGAGTTATTATCATTCTGTGTTTTTTTATTACAGCAACAATAAGCTATTTGCTGTCGCGGGCCGGATTGATGCCACTGGCGGGCCGGATTTGGCCCGCGGGCCGTAGTTTGGAGACCTCTGATCTAGACTTGTACTGATCACACAGTTGTTCTGTTTTAAAAACCAATAATGTTCCATTCTGCACTTCATTTTAAACATAAATTTCACTCAACTTCTCAACTCAAGATTTCTGCTGTGCATCCTATAGACGTCTCTTTAAACCAATAAAAAATCTAAGAAAATTCTTTTTTTTTTTTTTAAGCACCAATGAAATATAAGACGTGAAAATCTAAATAAATATTGTCATGAAAAATTTTTAGAAACGAAAGTTTAAAGTCGCTATTGTCATGAAAAAGGAGAACACCATAACTTTTCACAAGTTGTTGAATTCAGTATTTATACATCCCAAGAATTTACATTGATGCATGTTTTAAAGCCGTTCTTGAATCCCAATGGCCGAGTGAATAACAGTGCTCCGAGTGCTCTGTGCCACAGTTTTCGGGTTCGAGTCCCGGAGATGCCATAGATGTTTGTAGGGGTTCAGAATCCAATTTAAGACGTATGTAATTGTCTAATATGATTGTACAAAAAAGAACACAATATTTTAAGTTTCGGAATCTGGCAGAAGGCCTCGGCCCATCATGGGGCTGTGGCACCATTGAAGAAGAACAAATTATCGAATTTCTCAGATACAAATAAACATTAAATTAAAATACTTCTTCTTTAATGGCGCAACAGCCTCATGGTGGTCCAAGACCATCTGTTTACTTGCAGATTTTGAAACTTGAGATGCTTTTCTTTTTACGGGGTAGGGTTTTCAGTCACACGCTCAACGCTCTACAGTCATATTAGACCAGGAACTACGGCTCAAAGTGGATTCCGAACAACTAGGAAACATCCATGTTACCACTGGGATGCGAACCCGAAACCTGTGGCATTGAGGGCCAGAACGCTAGTCACTCGGCCATCAGGCTTCAAAATAAAAATACTAAGCAAATTAAAATAATAATAATAAACTCAAGTCTTTGGAAACCGGGTTCGAGACTTTGAAATAAATGAAACCGGGTTCGGAGGTTTAAAATAAAATATCGGAGGCTTAAAATAAATTATCCGGGTTCGGAGGTTTCATTTATGGGGAAATATTATAGTTTTCAATATAAACATCGCTGATGGAAAAAAAAACCCCCGTTATTCCTTATATTCTTATATTTGTGTGAATCCAGTGTACTATACTGATTTGTATAAATGATTTGTACAAATCAGTATTGTTGTACAATACTGATTTGGGATTCACTTTTCGCGATGTACACATATAGAATTTTCGGTTCGTCTCACAAGCAAAGGCTTTAAATCTAGGTTGATGACACGATAAAATGAAATAATTCTTTTCAAGTTCAACAAAAGATCAAATCCAAAAATATAAAAGGGCAAAAAAAAAAAAAAAAAAAATCCTTTTTTTTTTTTTTTTTTTTCAAAAAAAATACAAAGCGTCATCGTCATCGTCATCGTTAAATTAACTTTCCGGATTACTATATAACTACGTTTCGAATTAACTACGAATCAGACAGCCATAAAAGCATAAACACAAAAATAAATAAAGCAAGCAAGAATGTTTTCTTGCTTGCTTTTTTCTTTCTTGCTTGCTTGCTTGAAATAATATTCCTCCGAAAGAAAGCCAGAATAATCCTTTCTCCGATGCTTTGTTTTTTTTAAAAATAAAATGGGATATATCCATTAAAATAACTTAAAATAAAATAATATAAATAAAAAAAACTCAAGTCTTTGTATGAACAGGGTTCGAATCCCGGAGGTTTCATTTATGGGGAAATATTATAGTTTTCAATATAAACATTGCTGACGAGAAAGTAGATCTTAGTATGAATCAACTGACTTTCCAAGATGTACACATGGAGATATTTTCGATTCGTCTCACAAATATGGCTTTAAATCTAGGTTGATGATACGATAAAATTAAATAATTCTTTTCAAGTTCAACAAAAGATTAAATCCAAAAATATAAAAGGGGGAAAAAAAATCCCTTTATTTTTTTTTTTAAAAAAAAATACAAAGCGTCATCGTCATCGTCATCCTCATCGTTAAATTAACTTTCCGGATTACTATATAACTACGTTTCGAATTAACTACGAATCAGACAGCCATAAAAGCATAAACACAAAAATCAATAAATAACAAAAACAGAAATAATATTCCTCAGAAAAAAAAGCCAGAATAATCCTTTCTCCTATGCTTTGTTTTTTCCCTCCCGTTCGCACACATATCCAAAGCCATCTCGGAATTATGTCAATGGGTCATGACGTAACACACTGCTCCTCTACACCCTACACTCTTCCCCCTGCAGGTTCAATGCACCCGGGAAGTTCGCCGCTAGGGGAAAGTGCTGGTGAAAACTCATTCACTGGGTTAGAGTGACAGACTGAATTTTAGGGCTCTAGCTGAACTGTATTACGACGACGGCACGTTGTTTATTATTTACCTCCCCTCATTTGAATATCATGTGCAATCTCATGATGACAACCATGTGCATGGACTATGAGACATCAACGTGGCCTCTGACGACCGAGCTATGGCACTTTTAGGATTTTTTAATTGGATTTTAACAACTTTTTTTAGGACAACTTTTTTTTTTTTCACTTAGAAAAAATTACAGAGTGGTGTTTTTATAGTGTTTTGTTTTGTGTCATCCGTTCCTGTGTTTCGTTTCTTTGTGATTGATTGATTAATTGATTATTTGGTAAATGAACGAGAGTATGGTGGAGAAAGATTCTATTGACGATTCTGATGAAAATAATAATATGGTGCCAAAAGAACTAATTCAACATACCGTCGCCGTGCCAAATGAACAAATTGGTAAGTTTTTTTATTTTAGCATATGTTATATTTTGAATATTATCAACCTAATTTAAATATTAATTAATGTATAAAAGTAGTTAAATTTTTGTATTAAATATTTTTGTTTATTTCATTGTAATTTTAGTCTAAATAATTAGTATCATTTATATGAAATAGGTATTTTAATCATAAATTTAAGGAATTATATTAATTTTGAAAACATTTTTTGAATGGTAGAGTTGTTATTTTTTAACAAATTTTTTTGTTTGTTTTCTGTAGGCTTTTTTTTTTAAAGAAAAATATAATATTGTGAAAATAAAAACAAAATACTACCAATATGGAAACTTAAAAAAAAAATTTCTTTTTTTTGAATTTATATTTTATAAAATCAATTAATTATACAATTTACAATTTCGATAATAATTCAATAACTCTACCATCTCCAATTTTTCCCTATTATCCAATATACACTAAAATCTCCAAATTTCTAAAAAAAATTTAAAAAAAAATTAATTGTACTAAATAAATTTAAATTAAAAATATTATTTATTTTAATTTAAATGAAAAAAAATATTGAAAATTAAAATATAAAAATAATAAGGAAAAGAGAAGAAAACTTTAGTTTCTCCACATCATCTCAGCATCCTATTTGATCCTATCGGATGCATTGTATTTATCCAATAAGAAGCTGTGCGCATTTGCATTGCGCAGGATGTCAAACCACCGGCTAAAATAAATCCTTGTTTTCACATCATGAATATGGTTAAGTAAATATTCATCTAATAAATATTAAATAAATATTCATCTAAAAAAAGAAAACAATTTATTAAAGAATTTTTGATTTTAAAAGCTCCTTAAAATAATTATTATTTATGTGTTAAAATAATTATTTCATTTAAACCATTTTAAGTACAATAATTAAAAGTTATTTTTATCTGCATCCAAATTTAACTTTTATATTTTTGATATTATTTTTTTTAGGAAATGTTTTATTAAATATTATTTTTAAAATTTAACAATTTAGCATTCTAATCCTAGATATTTTTTCATTTTTATAAAATGAAATTCATATAAATAAATTTTATTACTTTGTTCTAGATGTTATTATATATATAATAACTAGGGTTAAATAATGCACTAAATAATTTGCATTTCCATAATTTTTCATCTTTAAAACAGCATATCAACAAACATCTAGAATGCAGTGTTCTGTTTTTATAAATTTCAGTATGTTATTACAATATTTTAATTATTTATTTTATATTATTATTATTTATTTTATATTATTATTATTTATTTTATATTTATTTTATTTATTTATTTTATTATATTTCATTTACAATAAAGATAATTTAATTTTAAATGAATTAATAAATACCTATTTAATTTTGTAATGTTTTGTTCAAAAACTAAACTGTAAAATTTGCAAATTCAGTATCATTTTTTAGGGTTTTCATCAGGTAAGTTTCATGAATTATGGGTAAGTAAAAAATTTAAATTGTGTGGTTGTTTACTTTTTCTGTAATCTGACATTACAGAAAAAGTAAATATCCACACAATCTTTAATTTCGAAAGATATTTGTTCACATGTTCATGGATTTCAATAAATTATGCAAACACTTCCAAAGTTGTAAACAAATTTATTATTTCAGATTTCTTTTGAAAATGATTGTTTGTAGACTATATTGATTCTATTTTCAGTGAGGTACCACAATTTTCATCTGTTCAAAAAAGACAACTTTCTCTTTCCTTATATCTTGTTTTTAAAAAACGATAGGTCTCAAAATTAAGATAAGCAGGTGTTTTTTTTCATACAATATTATATTATGATTGATATTGATATACTAGTATACATAATTGTATTGGTTGGTATATAGATTTTGAAAATATAATATAAAAACATATATATGTTATGTTTTTATATTGTATACTAATACAATAAATATTGTTTATATTTATTTATTATCAATATATATTGTTTACATTTATTGTATTAGTATATAATATAAAAAAAATAAAATATATATCTTTTTATACTGTATACTAATACGATATTATATTTTCAAAATCTATACACCAAAAAACAAATAAATAAATAAAAAACCCACCAATAAAAGACCCATAGGCATGTTACAAAAAGATCCATAGCGACTATATGTTGATTCATAAAAAAAAAATATTTTTATATTTTAAAATATTTTAATTTAATAATATTTTACCTAATATTTTTAAGACTCACTTACATAATGCCAGTTAATTAACAACTCTTAAACATCCTTTTTAAAGCCTACCTGTATCTACATTTCTGATAAATCTTTAAATATTAAATGTGATGACTACATATTAAGTTTGATGATTTGACATATAAAAAACATTATCTTTTTCATTTTTTCATATGATAAATACTTAAAAATGAAATGTGACGAATTTAATAGAACAAAGTCTTCGCTCATTAATCAGGTAAATGTGATGACTGTATGTTAAGCTTGATGATCACTGATGTAAAAACATTTTCTTTTTTTCATCTGATAAATCCTTAAAAATGAAACTTAACGAATTTAATAGAATCCAGTCTTCTCTTATGAGTCAGATATAGGATTAAAATTGTATGGTTTTTTTTTTGCTTTTCGGATTACAGTGAACCTCAAACCAAATCTTTTATTACTAAAAAACTTCCAATAGTCTTTTTTCATCATTACGTTTGTTTTATTGTTGGATTTTATGTAGGTTATGGGTGCTGTAGTTGACCTAGATTGAGTTTGTTGTCCTACCTAACTTTGTGACCTTAATACATTACGGCGGTAAAATAGGCGTTTTCACTTGATTCCACAACCACCACTGTAGACCTGTTTCGTTTTTTCTCCCCAACTACTTTGCATGTCTTGAGAATTCAGAGGGATCAAACTACGGAAAGGGAAAACTTGGGTCTGCATTGTTTCAGAATGTAGATCAGATTCTAATATGAGTTTTCCCCCATTCTTTGGGGAATTTTTTTTATTTTTAACTTGGGTCTTTCTTTAATGAGGGATTTTTTTCCCTAGGGTTTTTTTTGTGAAGTATAAGGTTGTTAAGGAGTCGTCATTTAAATGGAAAGCTTAAATAGTAAAGATCGAGAAGATATAACTGTTGGGAATTGTGTGGGTTTTTAATGATTGTGATCTCTGCTTTCTTGGGCGGAAGTTTCATTTCATCTGTTTCTTTTCAGACTTGCGCGATCTTAATTATTTTTAGTTCTTAATTAGGTTGTGAATAAGGTATTGGAATGATTTGGTTTATGTCTGAATTTGTTATATCACAAATCATTAATTTTGTAAGCCTATGACAAATAATAGAAAAACTCTTGTTTCTTTTTCTAAAATATATTTAAAAACATATTTTTAATGCAAAAAAAAAAAAAATTATTGGTTATAATTTATCATAATGTTAAGGAGGAAAGTAAGTTCATTTCAAATTTTAAACTTTTTTACTTTTCAACATCGTTCAGAGTCCCAGTTTATAATGAATTCAATTGGTCTTAAGGGCGGCCAATTGGCTAGCGCTCTGGCCATTGATACCGCAGGTTCACAAATAAAGATATTTAATGCGTAAATACGTAATATGTAATTGCATTTATAAAAATAAGGAATAAACGATAAAAAAAATTTTTTATGAATTTAAAAAGTTTAGAAACAGAATTATTAGAGAATTTGGTCAAATAGTGAATTTTTTTTAAAAATTACATACTTTTTTCCTTACTGTTGATTTAAATACAATTTAATATTCCTATATTATTATAATTTATTTAATGGTTTTATTTTCGTAAGTAGCGTAATATAAAATAATAAATAGCATAATAAATCGAATTATTATAAAATCGTAATATTATAAATCGAGCTCGCATTTTTTTTTAAATATATACGCATTTTTTTTCCTTTCATCTAAAAAGTGCAATTTTTTATATATTCAAACAAAAGAGTGTATATGATAGGTTATATATTAATTTTTAATAATTTGCTTATAATTTTTTTTCATCCCTAAAAATCCCTTAATATATACAACTTATAATGTACTGATAAAATATAAAATAATAAGTAGCATAATAAATCTAAATATTATAAAGTCATATTATAAATCGATGACACATTTTAATTTTTTAATATATATTTTTATATTTATTATAAAAAGTGCAATTTTTTTGTGTATTAAATGAAAATATTTAAGTGTATATCATAGGTTATATATTTATTTTTAATAATTTGTTTATGCATTATTTTCCAATCATCCCTAATAATCCCTTAATACATACAACTTATAATCTACTGATAAAATATAAAATAATAAGTAGAAGAATAAATCGAGCCTACATTTTTATTGTTTAATACATATACAATTTTTTTTTTTTTATTTACTATATAAAGTTCAATTTTTTGTCTATTCAAACAAAATACTGTAGTGTATATGATAGGTTTATATTTATTTTTAAT
Source organism: Caerostris darwini (assembly GCA_021605075.1). Classification (NCBI taxonomy): domain Eukaryota; kingdom Metazoa; phylum Arthropoda; class Arachnida; order Araneae; family Araneidae; genus Caerostris; species Caerostris darwini. The sequence continues at coordinate 2,873,937 of BPLQ01010518.1, read as the reverse complement.
AATTTGGATGATTGAGGTTTATATTTGCTAAAACGACTCTGTTGGCAAACGATATGAAATCGGACTTTCCTACTGGTTTTCAACCGAAACAGGATGTGAACGACGATTGTTAATAACATTTGGTGTCCCTGAAAAAACGACAAAAAAAATTTCAGATCTACTCATTTTTTATTCAACCCATGCCTGTTCCCATCGCTTACCCCTCTCCCAGTGCACCAGATGATCAGTTTATTCACCGGATTGCATGACCCACCTTGAACCTGGATAGGCCGTTAAAAAAATGGGCCCCCTACCCCACGGACTATTACCCATGGATATACCTGCTTTTTCCCCTACAATTCCCTGATGCTTAGGGAAAAAATACAAATACAGGAAGTATGGCAGGATATATGCATATACAGTGAAATAAGTATGTCTTCTCCGTTTTAGTACAGCTTTTGAATGGAATTAAGAAATAATAAAATTATAAAAAAATAAACCAAATTGTTAAATAATGAAAATCTGAAAATATATTTTCAGTCTTCTTATATGTTATATTTTCAGGAAAAAAAAATAATATTTTCATTTATTTTTCGGAGTAAACGGCAGGAATTTTTAAATCAGTTGAAACTAAAAAAAACTAATATATATATATATAAAGCACATTTTAACTAAGAAAAACTTTAAAAGCCTTACACTGTTTGATTGATTCAAGGGAAAAAAAAGGACAGTTATTTAAAGTTTCTATAATACGAACAATAATAAGATTGGTTATTTTATTAAGCTTGAAAATTATCTTTTTTGCTAGAAAAATGTTTTTTTTTTCAATTAAAATTTTAAGGTATGTTCAAAGTATATAATAATTATACAATTGATCGAAACGAGCACTCATATATAATTGATAGAAAAAAAACTTTTATATATAAAATTGTTAGAAATAATAATTCATATGAACTTGATAGACTCATATAGAACTGGGGGGAAAAAAAAACATTTGAAATTGATAAAAACCATAATTTATATAAAATTCATAAAACGAGCCCTCATATTGAATTAATAAAAAGAAGAAAATAGCTGCTATTTTCATACAGAAACATACATACATAATTGTTACATCGTTACATACAGAATTGATAGAGATGATAATTTATATAAAATGATAGAAAAGTACACTCATATAGAATTGATAGAAAAGAATACCCATAATTGATAGTAATGAACACTTCTATAGAAGTGATGAAACGAACATACCTATTTTGAGCATTTTTAAAAAGCCAAGGTTTTTGTACATAGTTCAAAAACTGAAAATATGGACATGAAATTACTAAACACAATTATTTTATAATTTCACCCTAAATTGACGATGTCATAGTTGCAATTTACGATTAACTTATTCCATAAGTGAATGGAAAGTTAAAATAAACCCTTTTCTTACATAAATATCAGTGTCATCGCAAGTTTTTTGCCAGCAATTTTAATCAAAAATATATAGATAAAGTATTATTCATAAGAACCATTCTATATTTCTTTAAAATACTATGTTATACTTTTTTTGAAAATTTGTATTAAGTAGTTACCTTATCAACTTATTAAAATAGTTATTCACTTTACGTCTCTTCTCTTCATTATTTGATACTAATTTAAAAATTTGTTGTACGAAATCGTTTTCAAATGTTCTATCAGACTGAAAACGATTTTTTAAAAATTGCTTTAGGGGAAAATTTTCTATCACGTAAAATTTTAGGGAGAAACTTCAATTTGACCAACCTTGAACCATGCAGTGTGACGTCAGATCTACCCCTAGCTCACCCAATTTTCGCCTCACTGTAACCACGGCTGTTGCTTTGTCATAACAGTAGAAAGTGTTGGCCTTCACCCCGTTTTCAGAGGACACTATCTTTCCGCGTGCTGAAAGGCAAGAGGGAGGGGGGAAGTACTTCCGAACACCAGGAAAAGGGAGGTCTAAATCATCAAACCATACACCATGCACCACAGCGTATAGTTAGTTAGGGAAAAAGATCGTTAGTGCTTAGAACGGCAGAGGAAATGGGATTTGGTGTATTGTTAGGTTTACTTTTTTTATGCTTGGTATTGGAGAGGTAACAGCAAGGTTGCTTTGAATTGCAAAAGGAAGTATAATTGCGTAAAATGTTGGAAAAAATGAGATTGTTGTTAATTTCTGTAATATTATTAGTAATGTTTTAGTTTTTTTCCCCTTTGTTTTACATTTTTTTTATTTAATTTATAAAAGTCCAAAATGTTTGGAAGAATTGAATTAATTGACTAATAGGCAAAATGAAACATTGCTTAGTTTTTTTTTAAATAGATCTATTATTGTTTTAAATAAACATATTTCATGTCTTTGACATTAACTTACATTATTAATGTTTTATTAATTTTGTCTTTCTAAAGATTACTGTCTTTAGAAAGATAAATTACTAAAATAATCTTTAGAAGAAATCTTTAAAATAAAAAAGAAATAAAATCTGTAAAAAGATAAAATTACTATCTTTAAATGACAAGATCTACATTACTATCTTTAACTTACTATCTTAGATCTAGATTACTATCTATAAATATCTATCTATATATTTAGATATAAAGATAAATTATATATAATTTAGAAAGAGAAATTATATATATTATAATTATTTCAAAGTCGATAAATAAATATTGAGCCAATTTTTTCCCTTATCGTAAAATGTGTGCATTCACATTAATTTTATATAAAATTTCATAATCAATTGGATGAAAAAATTTGATTACTTTTGTATCATCTTAAAGTCTACGTTTGAATAAAATAAAAGCAAATTTGCTAAAATTGAAAAAAAAAATTATTATGATAGTGAGATGTATAATTTAGTGCAGTATTACAAATGTGAAAAACAGAGAAATATATCTAATTAAAACCATTGTAAACTAATTTTTTTTCCAAATTTAAAATCATCATAAAATATAATCATAAAAAATAATAAATATAATAAAATCATATATTTTTTCATAATAATAAAAAAAAGAACACTAAAAAAAATTGTTCATACATATAAGCTCATAAATAAGTTTCGCGATTTCTTGTGATTTTATAGCATCTGTATTAAATTATTTCTCTTCATCTTCAATACAAACGGCTTACAGACTTTTGTCAATTTTTCTAACAAATTTGAACAAAAATCAAATAATATAAATAAACAATTAATTGTTTGTTTCTTTCCTTCTTCATTTATCGGGAGCATGGACATTTTACAAAAGGGTTTTGATTACTTTATGGACCTCAAAATGAACGCTCTCCTTTTAACAACACCATGTCTGAACAAATTGTTATGGCTAGCCATAAATAACCCCTTCCAAGCGACCTAAAACTCTCCATCCCGGAAGTTTGTTAAGAGAGGAAAGGGTAAAAGTGATAATAAACATGGGTTTAAAGATTGAAAGGGTTATTGTGCATCTTCCTTTTTGACTCACAATTTGTCCTGTAAAACTGTTTTCACTGTGAAGTATGGTTGCCTGCGGAAAAAAAACAAACTGGTTTTTTTTAATCATGTATTTTTATGTTTGTATAGAATAAGCTTCTCAATTAATTCAGCAATTAATTCAGCTTCTCTAGTTTGTAGATTATGATGTATACCATGTATTAAAATTTGTGTATATGGACATCTATATCGCTTAATACTTTTTAAAAGAGAGTTAATTCATCAATAAAATCAATGGCTCTCAAAATATTTGTTGTGGACACCCAAAATGTGTGTTCATGTGTTGAAATGTAGAAAGAGAGGTTTTGATGTATTTTAAAAAAAATAAATAATTAAATTTTTAATTTAAACAAATCTGTAACTTTTCTAAAGAATGTTTTCTTACATTACATCATGTATTGGTTTAAGGGCGCTAATTATAAGAATTTCAATCCATTATAACATATACATTAACATAAACTTGGTAAACACTATTTTTCAATGATTTTCAAAGAACAAACATTATTAGTTTTAAAAAAAGTCAGTAAAAATAATGTTAATTTCTATTTTAAAATACAAAGCAATATGTTTGTTTCTTTATGTATTTAAAAATACACAAGGCTATATATATAAATGTTTGTAATATTACTCACAATATCAATATAAATTATTCTTAACATTAATGTTGTAATTATTATCAAGAGCAAATTATTACGATTTGTGTGTTTAATGTGCTATCATTTTATAAAAAAATTATTTTAAATATATTATTCATCCATAAGTCTGCTAACAGACTTAAAAAATAAATTTTAAAAATAAGTTCTTGAAAACTTAAATTAAAAATCTATAATCAATTTTTATTTATTTTTTATCAACATGATTGATTGATAATTAAAAAAAAAGAATATTTAATGTTCCTCTCTTCACCGTAATTAGGTGAGCAAATTATTATGTGATTGAGAAACTGTCTTTCAGTTTAGCGCCACACCTATTTAGAATATTTGGGAAGGTTCTTGTGAAGAAAGAAAGCACTGAGTAATAATAAAAGAAAGAAATGAAAACGATTTCAAACGAAATTCATTTCACTTCACTTTCCCCATCACGACCTTGTAACACACTTCCCCGTGTTGCCGCAGGCGGCGTTGCGATCACCATTGCTTCTTTCTTTCATGCTCGTGTAGTCACGTGAATTTTTGGGGTCACGAGCTGAAAGCGTGTCACCTCCAGCCTGGGTCGTTGAACTGTTATCAGTGACTCTGATTGGTTGCCTCTGAGGATGACGTCAGATGATGGAGTCTTTGTTCTTACCCCTTTCAAATTCACTTTCTATTGAAGTTTTTTTTCTTTCTCCTCCCTTTCCCATATTTGTGGTTTTAGGAGAATAAAATGATGGATTTAACTTCATTTAAAATTAAAAAGAAACGACAAAGACAATATATATATTATATATATACATTGTTCATTTATAAATGTTCATTATATTAGTTCATTTATGTTAGAATATTTATTGGAACTTGTATAACGTTTGCAAACATAAAATTTTTACACGAACATGTTTGGCTTGGTATTTGTTTATTCAAAATCTGATGATAAAAAAAAGTTACTCAATAGAATTGAAGGTAAATCAAAATAACACAAAACAAATTTAAGCACAGTTATTTATTTATTTTTTTATTATTGAAAATTAGAGATTCGTTTTTGAATTTTAGCTGAAGACTGAACTAAACTTTTGCTTTTGCTTATTGATTTTCATTTATAAATGTTAGAATATTTATTGGAACTTGCATATCTTTTCAAATCCATAAAATTTTCTCATGAACTTGCTTAGCTTGTTATTTGTTTATTCAAAATCTGATGATAAAAAAAAGTTAATCAATAGAATCGAAGTTGAATCGAAACTAGACAGAACAAATTTAAACACCATTGTTTATTTATTTTTTTTATTATTGAAAATTAGTGGATCATTTTTGAATTTTAGGTTAAGAATGAACTAAACTTTTGGCTTTGATTATAGATTTACATTTATAAATGCTAGAATATTTATTGGAACTTGCATATCTTTTCAAATCATAAAATTTTTTCATGAACGTGTTTAGCTTGTTATTTGTTTATTCAAAATTTGATGATGAAAAAAAAAGTTAATCAGTACAATTGAAGGTAAATCGAAACAAGACAAAGCAAATTTAGGCACAATTATTTATTTATTTATTTATTATTGAAAATTAGTGAATCGATTTTGAATTTTAGCTGAAGAATGAACTAAACTTTTGGCTTTGATTATTGATGTTCATTTATAAATGTTAGAATATTTATTGGAACTTGTATATTTTTAGAAAACATAAAATTTTTACAAGAATGTGTTTAGCTTGCTATTTGTTTATTCAAAATCTGATGATAAAATAAAGTTTATCAATAAAATTGAAGGTAAATCAATGGTTACGAGACATAATTTACTATTATTATTTTTTTATTATTGAAAAGTAGTGGCGCATTTTTTAATTTTATCTTAAGAATGATCTAAACTTTTGGCTTTGATTTTACTTTGGGTAATAATTAAGCTCCAAATATTAAACTATCATTCTTGTACATTCTATTTTTCCCTATAAATAATATAGTACAAAAATGTTAATTTTTTTTTTTTTTTTTTTATGAATAGAAATAGTAGATTTTAGTTTAAGAATAGTAGTTAAATTTTTTCATTCAATTTACATTATAAATGTACACTTTGGTAAAAGGAAAATAAGTATATTCAATATTTACTAACACACTGGAAAAGCCACTTTACAATGCAATAAAGATGCATAATTCTTCGAATTAAACATTAAAGTACTATATAAAGTAAAAAAAAATTAAACATAAAGTAAACAAGTAAACAACAACATAAAGTAATAAAAAATTAATTTAATAATATTAATTCTTCGCATTATTATTATTAAATTAATTCATAATTATTGCACGTAATAACACATGATATTTAGTTCCATTTCTTTAATTCACAATGCGTTAAAATGAAAATAATATAATTGAGTTTTTTTGTATGTGAACGAGTATTATTTAAAATTGATATTATTTAATCAAATATCATTCAATCACTATTATTTTGAAAATTAACTGTTAATTATGCTGCAAAATCATCTCGTTTCTTAGAATTGATTTATCATGTTCAATAAAATTTTCCCTCCCCTTTTAATAAATCCCTACCAAGTCACAATAATCCTTTATTTCATGAAGGCGACATTCTAATTTTCCCCTTTCGTAGGGAAATAGCTTGTTATGTATGTGCAATTTATGTGTGACGCAAAACCCCGTTTTTGACCTAACTTTCTCGCGAGTTGAACGAACTCGGCAGCATTTTTAGGTCGAGTACTGGCTGCAAACTTTTTCCACTGTTTTTCGACGATTGGGTCGTCGTCATATTCGAGATAATTTTTCGTTGCCTTCACCTCAGAGCTTTTGGAAATGTTTTTTTTTTAATTCGAGAATTCGGGGAAGGTCTTCCATTTTTATTTTTTATAGTTTATTATTAAGTGTTTTGTTTTTGTGGAGAGGAGAGAAATCTCAAGGGAAAAAAATTGTTTTTGTCGAACATGTTTCATAAAAATTCATAAGTGATAGAAAAATATAATTACAAAATAATATTTTTTTTTTTTGTTCATGTGAATAATTTTTTAAAAATAATGTTTTGGTACATTTACAATTGATTTTTTTTAGTAATTTTTGAGTAATTAAAAAAAAAATTCTTATCATATTAATAAAAATAAATAAAATAACATTAATAAAAGCTTTAAATAATTAATACTCGAAATGTTTTTGCAATTTGTTAAAATATTAATTAAAACCACTTTTAAATTATGTTTTATTTATCATCATGCCTTTTTAATGCTTAATAATAACTTTTTAATGCTTTTTAATGTCTTTTTTTATTTTCATAGTTAATTTTCGAATTTTTAATAGCGAAACTCATGTTCGTGCATATACTTTAAAATGTTTAACATACACAAAGTTGAACTTTTGGTAAAAATAAATCTTTTTATAATTATTATTAAATTCAGCTTTTTATTTAAATGGGGTTTTTTTTTCGATATGACAGTGCATTAATGATAAAATTATATCTTTTTGAGGTTCCTGTCTGAAATAATTTTTCCTAAATCCATTTTTTTTTTCGTAATACAAGTAAATGAAAGATATTTTTTTATTGTACTGAGGAATATTTAGAAGACATTTAGGATGAAATTTTGATTATAAAAAGCGTTGTTCGTTAAACAACTTTGCTAAAAAAAAAAAAAAAAAAAAAAATAAAAAGAAAGAAATAATACTCTTGTCAACGTTACTACTTCTGGCCAGAGATTTCTGAAAGTTTCTTAAAAATTGTTATTACACTTAAGCAAATCTAGGAAAATATATTAACTCATCAATAGTTAACTCATTTCTTAGAATTGTTTTATCAGGTTCAATAAAATTTTCCCTTCATTTTTAATAAGTCAATCAAGTTATGAATAATCTTTCATTTCATGAAGTCAATTTTTTATTTTTCCCCTTCATAGAGAAATAGCAAAATATTCAAACAGCAAACCGATTTTATTTTAAATCACCTAGTGACATGACTGAATTAGATATTTCTTTATATTGAAAACGCAAAAAGATATTAATAATATTTTTTAACCTCTATTTTAAAAGATTTGAGTCATAATTTTTTTTTGAATGATAAACATGGCTAAATTAATTTCAGATCCAGATGTCATTGAGCATTGGGCAATTTCTGCAGATAAACCAAGAGATTCATCAGTAACCTGATTACAGCTTACTCAATGCGCCGTCTACGGTTTTTAGTGCCTCTGATTTAGCAACCTGCGTTACAGCAATATAAGAATGTCCTCTACTAAAAGGCAGCACGTTAGACAAATATCCTTGATCCCAAACGGGTCCAAAACCCCTAATCACCTAATTTTCGAACGGAACTCGTCAGCCAAAAGTCGAATATTTAGAAAATTTCTCCTCGTTTTCCATTGTTTGTGAGGAACGTTTTTCAAATGATGAATTAATATTGCTTGCTACATAATGGAACATTTGATTGTTGGAGCTAATTTTTATCACGTTGCCAAAAAAAAAAAAAAAAAAAAAAAAAAAAAAAAAACGCTTGTGCAAAGGCAGACGATAATCACAGTTTGGAATTTCTGTTTGCTTATAAAAAACGTTCGGTAAACAATTTTGCTAAAAAAAAAAAAAAATAATAATAAAAATTCTACGTATTGTCAACGTTATTAACTCATGGCCAGACATTTCTAAAAGTTTCTCAAAGATAATTATTATTACACTTAAGCAAATCTAGGAAAATAGATTAACTCATAAATAATCATCTCATTTCTTAGAATTGTTTTATCAGGTTCAATAACAATTTTCCCTTCCTTTCTAATAAATCCCTATCAAGTTAGGCGAAAGTCGAATATTTAGGAAATTTCTTCTCATTTTCTATTGTTTATGAAAAACGTTTTTCAAACTGATGATTTAATATCGCTACAGAATCAAACATTTGATTGTTGGAGCTTTTTTATATCACGTTGCCAAAAAGATAAAAAAAAAAATAATAATAACAATATAAAAAATTTTTTTTTAAAAGTCAATTCCTACTTTTTTTCCACTATATTACAGAAAGTCCTTTATAAATAAAGTTGAAATTTTCCTCTTACACCTGGCGCCATCTATTGGTAGATACATGCAAGTTAAATCTAAAAGAAACTAAAATTAATTAATTAAATTTAATTAATGAATTAATATTTGAAAAAAACTGTATTAACATCAAGTGTCCTCCACTACAAGTTTAAAAAAATGTATTTGAACTTGAGTGGATGAATAAAAAGTACTATTTTATTAACGATTGAAAATTTGGGCAAGATATATATATAGGGAGAGTGTGAACTAATAGAAGGAATTGAAAATTAAAAAAAACCACTGTTGCAAAGGCAGATGATAATCAGCAGTTTGGAATTTCCTTTCATCATTCTGGAAAAATCATAATTAGAGGCAGGTGGCTTAATAAGTTGTGTTTAACATCTGTCTTTCCTGCTGAACTAAATTCTTAAAGCCGGATTGCGTGTGTATCCTGTCATATTCCACAGCTGCGCAAGCCAAATTACACTTCAGTTATGTTTTCAATGCAAATAAAATAAATTTGGAATGGTGTTTACAGATTTCTTGTAAATATTTACCGAGCCATTTTTCGCTACACAATTCGAATTCTCAATTATAGGTTTTTCAAAAGGGAATAATTTGAATCACTCATTTGAATTGATCGATTCTGCTTGAATAATTCAATCCAATTTTTGTCACGTATGATTCAATTGATAGATTGATTGATATGGAAATTACGAATCTGTAATCAGTTGAATATGTTTAGCATTTTTTAAGCATTTTATTGATATAAAATGTTTAGTAACGAAAAGACGTAACTGCAAATATAATAGATTAGTAGACGAGATTTAAGATTATTAAATTTTTTGTATTGAATGATTTGAAAATTATGATGATATGTTAAAAGATACTTTAAAAAAAAAAAAAATCAACTTAATATCCTTTAAAAGTTAGAAAATTAAATAATTTTAGAATAAAAGTGAAAAAAAAATCTTAATTATTTAAACAGTTTTCTGTAAAATGTTGCAATAAATATGAGAGAAATATATTATTTTATTATATATAAGTAATATATAATTGCAAGAAATATATTTGAGCTTTATTTTTATAAACTTTTAAAATTATTTTAGATTTAACAAAAATATAAGTCAAATCGATTTATAAAGAACAATTACATAATTGTGTATTATTGTAAATAATGAGTAAAACTATCTCCCTAGAACTACAGCCCATGGTGGGCCAAGTCCTTCTGCCTACTCGCACATTTCGAGGCAGGAGATGGTTATTTTTACAGAGTAGGATAGCCAGCCCTACACTGTACAGTCATATTAGACAGTATGAACCATATTAGACAAACCAGTCATATATCATCAGTCTACAGTCATATTAGACAGACCTATGGTTTAAAGTGTATTCCGAACCACTACACAATTCATAGCACCACTGGGACTCGAACCCGAAACCTCTGCTACTGAGCACCAGAACGCTGGTCACTCAGCCATCAGGCCCATAAATATGAGTAATTAATAATAATAGTTTGATTAATATTACATTATTCTTATTTTTTAAAACATTTTATATTCTTAATGCATTAAAAAAAAAAAAGTGTATTGTAAAATTAATGTGAATTTTTTTTGTTTTAATGCTAATTTTTTTGTTAATGCTAATTTTTTGTTAATGTTGTTAATGCTAATTTTTGCTAATGCCTAATGCTTACAAATTGTATAAAAACTAATCTATATTCATTCGATTAACTTCGAACAAACAATTTCCCTTTCGATTCATATCTGTTGCCACTCATTTCTCTCGCCACAGCTAAAAGAAAAAAATAAATAATAATAATAAAAAAAAAAGAACGAATGGACTGCGCGATAGCTCTTGACAGAATCGAAAGTGTGCCATTTCCCCTTCAGGCAGGTCATTCACCGCCTGCCCCTAATGAGGTTTATCTCGGAGAAAGTTAAAAAAAGTAAAGGAACAAAAATCTCGTGCACACTTTGCCACATACACATGCTAGAGAGAGAGAAAAAAAAACAGTAAATAAATAAATGAAAAAAAATTTCTAGAAGATGTTGCAACTACTTCTACTTCTGCTCGCGTTCTCATTTGGTTTAAATTGTTTGGTTTAGGCTACGCAGAGAAACTTTTTCGGTTGCTTTTAACTGTGTCTGTATCTTTGTGGTATATTTTTCTGCAACAAGTTTTGCAGTCTTTTAGAAGGAACATTTTTTTGGAATGTTTAGAAAGAGGAATAAAATTTTTTTCACTATCTAGTTTTGCGATTAATGTGACGCCAGTTTTAAGTATATGTTATATATAAAGATATATTTTTAATAAGAAATTAAGATTTATTTTGTACTTTTGTAGATTTCAAAAAGTGTTTCGATTAAATACTTTGCAGTTTCTGGCATAGCGGAAGGCATAAAATAGTCTCGTAAATGTCTCTCTATATATTTGAATTAACATTTTTTCAATAAAATTACATGAATTGTAATAGACGCAAGTTGATTATTTCGTATTGCCATAAAGATAGGTATATTGATAGTAAATTGATTGTTGCATTGAATTGCCATATTGATTGTAAATTTCTAATTTAATTTATTAATATTTTAAAATAGCTGTTATCAATCTATTTAAAAGTATAATTCTCACTCTACTTTAAAATCTAGAAAGGATATATTTTATTCATTTTAATATGTATTCGTATGAGCAATGTTTTATTTCACTTTAGCGAATAAGTGACTCAAATAATATTATAAGGAATAAGTACAAATAAATTTTAAAATATAATCGGCTTGATCGATATATAGGTTACCCATAAAATTTCGAATTTAATATAAGAACAAAACGCATAACAGCAATCTTAAAATAAAAAATTAAAAAATTAAAAATTAAAAAAAATCAGTATAAAATATAGAATTTCGAATGATTTTCTTTTCTTAAAAAGTCACATTTTCACTTTAAAAATAATATGGCCTTTTCTTTCTCCAGACGATCTTTTAGATTAATTTTATATTATTTAATTAAATAATTATTTGCCAGTTAAATAAATTTAAATAAAGATTAAGTATAAAAAAAATCTCTTCAAAGAAATTAAAAATATAATGTATAAAAAAATCTAGTGAAAAGAATTCGAATATACCAATAAGAATAACTCGTGAAACAAATTTAAAATAAATCAATAGTTCGTGAAAGAAATTAAAAAAAAAAATAACCATTAATTAATAAAAAATTTGAAAGTCATCCGAGACACGAAAAAGCCAGCTCCTCAAAACAATATCAATAGTTTTATGGATAATAAAAAATGTAAAATCAAATTCCGCCCTTCTAGCATACCCAAGAGTGGATTCCGAACCACTACAAACATCCATGGACCAGAAACCAGTGGTACCGAGTGCTAGAGCGTCAGCCACTCGGCCATCAGGCCCCTGATCTAATATACAAATTCCTTCTTAATGCATTCTAGGTAACGCTGAATTTGCAATATCAGTGACCAAAATGAGTCAAAATTTGTCTAACCAAGTACTCGTGATATAAAAAAAAATATATCTTTTTACTTCTTGTCAGGTAAACAATACGACTTTATACAATCGAATATGAAGTCAACTGCCTTCATATTCGATAGAGAAACCATAAGGCAATAAATTTGCCAAAGTCATACTTATGATGGACATTTAAATTCGCCAATATAGTAATAGTTAGAATCAAGATGCTAATTACTTTCTCTCTGTAGATCTAATGTACAAAATCCTTCTTAATGCATTCTAGGTAACGCTGAATTTGTTATATCAGCGACTAAATGAGTCAAAATTTGCCCAACCAAGTACTCGCCATTGATAAAAAAAATGTAAAAATTGGTAGCAAACCAGTCGTTTCAAAACGGACTTTATCACAGGCATTAACAAAACGTCGTTTTAAAAGAATCGTTCTGTTTAATACACCACCCATTTTGCAATATCATTTTACAAGACCTACCCATCAATTTATTTACAGCAACTTTTCCTTCCCTCAATTAAACGACTATTAATACCAAAAGTGTCGAAACGAATTCAACCATCCTTCTTTAAGTCAGGAATTTTTATGGTAAAAAATCAAGGAAAGAGAGAAGTTTCGAAATTTAGAGAGAGCGAGTGAAAGTGCCACTAAACGGTTTCTTAACTCATGGCGAGGACACGTGATTTGTGTTAGTGGATCTGAGGGCATTGTACTCGTTGCCTACTTTCGGCCATTCTAAATCACGTTTCTATGTGTGTCGGGGGCAGAACGCGGGGTGTTGCAGATGATTGCACAAAAAGCAATAACTTTTAATAGTCCGCTACTATTGAAATTTGGAAACATTTTCCAGGGCAGAGCTCGCTTTTTCTGAAGAATGGATCAAACTATTTGGCATCTGTAATTATTTATTTTCGATTAAAGTGTTGCCATTTTTTTTCTTGCAATAAAGTTGGTTTTAACCGCTATGTCCTGATTGGTAGAATTTTAACGATTGGTTTTTAAATAACGCTCTTTTCTTACATATATTCATTTTGCTCAATTGAAGACATATTTAAAAAATAATTAATTGAGAAATTATATATATATATATATATATTATTTCTCTGTTAATTATTTTCTTAAATAAATCCAATTTCAATATATTTATATTGAATTTGCTGTTTTAGAGAACAGCAAAGCGTGTAGGATTTTCTAAACTTTTTAAAAAAATTTCTCGATTTTTTGCTATTTAATTACATTTTTGAAAGTTAAGGAATTTATGCACATTTTCTTACTTTTCAAAACAGCGATATTTGGAAGTGTATATAAAAAGTTTCGTCTTTTGTAGTTATGATTAGAATTCAACAGACTAAAAAAATTATTGAAGTTTTAATATATTTAACTGTCAAATATTTTCTAAAAAAGATTTGTATTTATATACAATTTATTTTTTGGTAGTAATTTAATAGGATTTATTTATTTAAAATAATAGCAATTTATCGTTGATTTTTTTTTAATCACGTAGTATTCAATAATTTCTAATAAACTTAATTACAAGTTTTATTATAAATATTAAATTAATAGAATAACGCTAATTTTACAAAACTAATTTAAAGAGATAAGATTATGAGTGATTAATTAGAAAATAAAAATAAGCATGAAAAGTCATTTTAGTTTCATTAAAGTTTATTTAATATATCAAACTTCATAAATAAATAAAAATTACTATGGAATTACCCTGTTTGCCAGCTTTCTTACCTAACTGTTGTAACGGGGTGAAAAACACTTTTACAGGTAATAAAGAGGAGTAGCAATAAAAAAACGATTTGCTAGGAGTAGTTGAGTAATCATCAAAAAAACTAATCAATTTTAAAAGTCACAGAACTTTAAAATCGTATTTTGTACAATTATTTTCTTTATTATATATTAATATAAAATTAAAAATGAATATACAACTTTAATATTTCATTTAGTTTTGCACATAAATATTTAATCCATTTTATAAAAGAAATAAAAAATGATTTGGAATAATTTAGAAAATAAATATACTAAATTAAGAAAGTAAATATAGTTTGTCTTAATTTTAATTTAATTTGTAAGATTCCGATAAAGCAATCGTTTTCTGTAAAACAAATTATGCCTAAGTTGTATTGTATGTTAGTCCGAATTTTTAACCTCCACACATTTGGGGACACACACGCATTATGTAGAGAGAGACGTAATATGTAAAGAGCACGCACACATAATATGTAAAGAGAATTCAAATAAATATGTGAAAAATTAAATGTACATAATAAAAGTGTATATAAAAAGTGTCGTCGTTTGTAATTAATAAAGAGTGTTTGGTAGTATTTAAGTCATTTTATAAAACAAACAAAAAATTTTTTTTTGAGTAATAAAAAAAAATACAAATACTAAATTAAAAAGGTAAATATAGTTCGTCTTAATTTTAAGTTTTTGCCAGCCCTACCACATAAAAAGTAAAAAGAGAACAAACACATCCTATTTTGAAATCTGCCAGTAGGCGGATGGCCTTAGCCCACCATGGGGCTGTTGTGCCAATAAAGAAAAAGAATAGATATATACATATATGCACACATAAACAGCATACACACACCACGCACACGCACACACACACACACACACATATATATATATATATATATAAGAATGTGGTAGGAGATAGCTGGAAATTATTGGTAAGATAATGTTTTACCAAATTAATCCGAGAAACAAAGATCATACTTTTAAAAAAAATCACCAAATACGAAGACGTATTTATGTATTTTTTAGACGTATTACGTACTTACGTAGACATTTGTACGTATTTATACATATATAATACAGTACTTATTGAAAGTTTATATTTTTGAAAATGGTATTTTCTGGTTCTTATTTGTTTTTCTTGCTTTCACTGAAAATTTGAATTCACAGTTACAGTTTAAAATATTTTTTTCCTCTAGTTACTATATATTCAAATAAGTGAAATCGTACTGTTTCATCTATTGTTATACATAAGGGATTTTTTAATAAAATTCATTGTGTTTTAAACTAATCAGCTTTGGTAGTGAATGTGTAACAGTCAATTTTGCTGATAAACCACACAAATCCAAATATAGACGTACAGATAAAAAAAAAATAATAAAATAATGGCAATTTGAGGGCACGTTGATAGTGAGCCCAAGTGGCCCAATTACCTGTCAGTGCCCCCGTTGGCCTTTGAAAGCGAAACCACTGACCAACTTTTAAGATGAAAATGAAGGAGAGGTTAAGCACAAGTCAGAAAGAAATTAGGCAAAAGGAAAGGCATTTCTGACACACATTTTCTCTTTCTAGTTTATTAGGTACACTCTGTGTGTTTTCACTTTTCCTACTTTTACTTTCTTTCCTTTTTTTTTTCATTTATTTAATTCATATCGATTGGCGTAATGATTCGTGAAATGGTGTGAATAAGCCGATTATTTAGTGTCATAACAATGACATTTAATAAAGAGTATAGAGTGAATGATTTTTTTTTTATACTTTGTATTTTGTTACTGCAACCCAATTTTGTTTTGATGTGATTATTGGATTTTTACACCATAGAATTGTTTAATTATAATAATTGATGATAATTGATAATTAATTGTTTAATTAAATATTTAATTATATTACCATAAATTGTTTAATTATTTCAATTTTTTTTTCATGACATGATATTTTTATTGTGGGGGCCTGAATGGTTGAGTGACTAGCGCTTTGGAACTCGGTACCTCAGGTTCGGGGTTCGAGTCCCGGTGGTGCCATGGATAGTCCAATGTGGTTCGGAATCCACTTTAAACCGTAGGTCCCCGTCTAATAAGATAGTAGAGCATGGCATTGTCACTCCGCTTCTGTAGCTGATTTTCAAACTACAAGCATCCCCTGGGTAGTGCTAAAGTGAGTAAACGTCGATGCAGCTCTTGCCTTAAGGCATCGAAAACAACTGTCTAAGTGTTTTGCCAGCTGCATTAGAACAAAAAAAAAATATTTTTATTGTCTTGCCAATTTATAACAATACTTTAATAAGATTTAAATAATTCCTCTTAAAAAAAAAATATCTTTTTGACAGTAAAAATATTTTAAAAGAATGCCAATCAATGTAATCAGTTATTTTGTTTTTATCTGTAGAATTAGGGAATGTAAAATCATTTTAGATTCAAAATATCCTTTGCAATGCATCTCAATTAATTAAAAAATATTATAGTTACATCAATTATTGTTCTGTTGTACATTGTTCAGAATGTTTTCCCTTGTAAGTTTGACGTGATATTTTTTTTTTGTCTTACAATTTTATAACAATTCTTTAATAAATTTTAAATTATTCCTTTTAAGAAACACCTTTTCGTCAGGAAAATTATTTAAAAAAAAATAATTAATCAATGTAGTTAGTTATTTTACCTACATATGTTGAATTAGGAAATGTAAAATCATTTTAGATTCGAAATATCCCTTATAATACATCTCAGTTGATTAAAAAATTATAGTTAAACCAGCTATTGTTGTGTTGTTCTTTGTTTAAAATGTTTTTTTTTTGTGTGATATGGTTTAATTACTTAAAATTGAATAAAAATAAAAATGGAACAATTACTAAAATAGAACAAACAACAGCGTCTGTGAATTTTAATAAAATGTAAGCTTATTTGTATATTTAACGAAATATACTGATTTAGTTAACCATGCTAAATTTATTAACCAAAGGAATGTAATAATTAAAGAAAAGAAAAATAAAGTTCAAAAATAGTAACAACTAATTAAAAAAAAAAAAAAAAAAAAAAAATTAGCATTAAGGAAAATCTTTAACATTTTTTTAACATTAAAAAAATTCAACAACTAAAAAATATTATTATAAATTTGTATTCTAATATTTTTTATGATAATGTTGTTTAAGTATAAACATCATTAATAATAGGAATCGTATGTTAAATTATATATTAAGTGTTTAATAAATCACAAATTTATTTTATCACATAGAACAAATTTCTGTAATAATAGTTACAGTTAAAAAAATAAATATTGATTATTATTTTAAATTTCAATATTAAAATCATATAACAGGCGCGAATTTATAACCCGCTTTATCCAAAATATTAATCAATTTTTTAATACATAATAATTTTTAAATTCCTACAAAAGCATTTTATTATCAATTAACATATTCATCGAAATTTCGTCCAATGAGCACTTCCCAATCCATTCCCTATCGAATCACGTGTTGTAGGAACACCAGCAGCGTTTGTTTAACCCACTTTCGAACACATTTTTTTCTCCCCTCCTTCACCCTTTCTGCCTGCACCCTTCACTTCCACAATGAACTGGGCTAAAAACGATAGTGAGTTCTCGATCCGGGAGCAGGAGGTGGAATAGCGGTTGGTCGATAAGTTCATTGCACCCGACCTAGAAACTGGTAGAATTAACTCACTTTGCGCCATCCGTCCGTTCTCTGCTGCATTTGGGTAGGCCTCGTGACCTCCACTTTCACTTATTTCTTTCGACAATCCTTTTTTTTTTTTCCTTTTTCTTTTTTTTTTCCTCCCTTCCGCTTGCTGCTTTGCCTCCCTGTTAGTTTTTTTCCGCCTGCTGTATGGTGGGGAATATGTAGGGATTTTTTTTTTCGCCTGTTGGTGAAAGTGAAGTGGTTTTAGATGTGATGGTAAAGTGGGGATTTAAGCGATTTTTTTTAACTAGTTGATTTTCAAGTTTTATATAAGATAAATAGTGATAAATTAAGATATTAATTGTTGTAATTTTAATTGTTATAATTTTTTATTATGATATTATGATCTTTAGCCGAATGCAAATGGTAAATGAACATCTTTCGTGTGTAAATAATAATAATAATAATAATAATAATAATAATAATAAATAAATAAATAAATAAATAAAAAACAAATAAATAAAAAACAAATAAAAAAAATAAATAAATATTCGGCACAGGAACAGGGAATTCTCGGAAGACTAAAAAAAAAAAAAAAAAAGATTATTTATTAAAAAAAGGGAGCGTTGTTTGTATTTGTAATGAAAATAGATAATAATTTAAATATAAAAAAAATTATTCATGCTATTTATGTTCAATAAAATAATTTTTGAATAAATATATAATAGTATAATATATATATATATATAATAAATAACTAATAATATAAAAATATATATAATATAATATTAAATAACTTTAATTATACAAATTGTTATAATCAATCTAATTGGTCACCATTAGATTGATTATAACAATTTTTATAATCAGAAATCGACATTTTAATTTTGTGAATGGCTTACATAAATTAGAAGTAGTTAAAAATTAAAGAATAACTGGCTTTCCTGCCAATGGATGAATTAATCTAAAGGGTGATCAATGTCACAATTCATTATCATGAAAAGCCAAAATAAAAATTACAAATAGATACACTTAAATACATATGGGGTAAATACTTAAATAGATAAGGTGAAATTTTCATGATATTAAAGACCATATTCAATATTAAAATATTTAATTCAACGGCAAAAATAACATAAATTATCATTTCTTGATTTTTTTAAAAATCATCTTAGTGTTTTTCACCCCCCAAAGTTAAATTTTCTTGTTAGTATCTTTCATCTTTTCTTGGTTATAATCTGCGAAATCATTATAAATTATATTACTTAAGTTTTATTTAAAAATATAGTATGACGAATACATAACAAGAATTAAACTTACAAAATTAAAAAAAGTATTTACATGCTTTATAAGTATAACAGATTTTATGACATACTTATAAAGCATGTAAATCTTTTTTTTAATTTCTTAAGTTTAATTCTTGTTATGTATTTGTCATACTATATTTTTATAAAAATAAAACTTTTCCAATAAGAAATATTAAATAACCTATTTAATTAATTAAATTTTATGTGTAACCGTTTAAATAAATGCAAAATAATAATTTTCCTTGGACTTAACTAGTCTACAATCAAATTAATATATTAATATAACTGCATTTTTAAATTAATTAAACATTGTATTTCACTAAACGATTCTCCCTCATATTAAAAACTGTAGATTTTTGTTTTTTAAGAATACATTTCTTTAGTTGATAAATTAAATAGTTTTCTTTAAACGATAATAGAAGCAAAACATAAATGACATGGCATTGTTTCCAATGAATGCACACTATTTAATAGTACATTACATATTTAATACGCCTATTCTCTTTTTAAATATTATAGACTATATATATAATGTAAATTATAACTATTATCATCCATTGTGTAGTTTTTTTTTCCTTATTGAAGAATTTGCATTGTTCTAGATACTTTTAAAAAAATGTAAAACGCCGTTTTGACGAAACCCTGCAATTAATTATTAACTTGCGTTGGAGTTGATACTTCTTTTGACAGCTCAAATTACACCAGGGAAGAAGAGGGAGTAGGAAAAATAGAACAATTACGCAAATATTTTTTTCCCCCTCCCGACTTGCACCATTTTGCCGCGATAGAAAACCTCAGGCTAAATCTGGCGATCTAGGTTAGCAGAACTCCATCCGAGGGAGTTCGTTGACCCAGTAAGTGCTGCGCATGTGCGGTGTGGCGTTGTCATGGGAACGTGGACTACCTTCCGCTGAAAAGGGTGGGTGGGAAGCAGCAGATTGTGTTTCAGATATGAAGCTCGTGCATAAATGAATATTCATGCTTTATCAAGTGTAGATATAGATTGTGAACAGATACCAAAGTGAAAACTGTGCTTTCATTATATTTATTCTCGAAATAAAAAAAAAGCTGAAGTTATTAATTGAGAAAAGAATTTTTAAAAAAAATTATTGTTAAATAGAATACATTTTTAACTAAAATGCTTTCATTTTTATTTTTTTTATTTATATTCACAAATAAAAAATTAATAAAAAAAAGTTAAACATAAAATTAACTGAAATAATGAATGATGTCTTGTACATTATCATGTATCTAATAAAAATACGAATCATATTCATGGTTTTTGTATCAGTATATGTCTGTAACATTCTTTATCTTTTGCATGTAAAATTTAGGAAGTGAAAAAAAATTATCTGAAACCACAAATTGAATATCTTTTACTTCCAAAAAACCATAACCATTATCACTAGCTGTAACTTGGGCGTGAAATGATCATATTTTATTATTATTTCTTGTATTACTTAGTGAAAGAGTTTTTAGAATTCCTTTTTAATGACCATAAAATAGTTAATTGTACAGAATGTTATTAATTTAATATTAGATAGACTTAAAAGGGTATGATTATAAACGTGGTTGAATGATCGATATTTTAATTTTATGTTCAATAATTCCTTCGAATTTTAATGAAAATAATGGGTTTATATTCTAAATAGACATATTGTTTAATTGTCTACATAAAATTTTTCATGGTTATGTTTTATAATACTTTCTGAAATTCCAATCCTAGTTTGTTTCATTTTGTAATAGATGACCATGCATTGATAAAAACCATAAAGATCTATATTTTTGTTTTATGTTCAATAATACTTTCGTATTTTAATGAAAATAATGGGCTTAAATCCTAAATAGATATATTGCATAATTGTTTATATAAAATTTGCCATGGTTATGTTCTATAATACTTTCTAAAATTCCAATCCTAGTTTGTTTCATTTTGTAATAGGTGGCCATGCATTTATAAAGCATTGATAAAAAAGATAAAAATCGATATTTTTGTTTTATGTTCAATGATGCTTTCGAATTTTAATAAAAATAATGGGCTTATATTCTAAATAGGCATATTGCTTAATTGTCTATATAAAATTTGCCTTGGTTGTGTTTTATAATACTTCAATATAAAATTCCAATCCTAGTTAGTTATATTTTGTAATAGATAGTCATGCATTTGTAAAACTTAGATAAAAAAACATATGCGGGAATAAGTGACAATTCTAAATAAAAATAAATAATTAATAACGTATTTAAACGTTCCTAAACCTATTTTAAATGCAATGTTTTTTAAAAACAACAACGAAATGTTGTTAAATTGTTGAGCAAATCTATTTATTAATTTAATAACTAAACTAAAGAATTTGATAGTGTTTTTTCTATCGTATTAAATCTAATTTTTGTCTTTTTTGTTTTATTTACTTCACATTATATGATGATTTATTGTAGAAATCTTAAAGAAAGAGCACATCTTTTATCTCACACAAACATTTAACCAAGAAATCCAATCTTAACAAAAATTCAGCTTACTCAACAGAGCGTTAAATAGGTTACTATAAAGATAGGTTTTAGAGTATAACTGTAACCTTCACGTGCAATTTACATTTGAATTTATCTCTGCACCACCCATACATAACAAAGAGAAAAAAGTAAAAAAATATTTAAAAAGAAAACTACAGAGAAAATCGCACCAGGTTTACAGCAGAATCATATTCATATATATACAGGGGGGAAAAAAAATTAATAATAAAAAAAAAGCACCTCGTTGCGTAGGAAACCGGTTTTCCGGCGCACAAGTGAAAGTAAAAAAGGGGGAAACCAAAAGTGAAATCATGATCAGGTCACGCGTTCATTGATCCCTGGTTGTGGAAACTGGGAATGGGAATAAATAATAATAAAAAAACACGTGAAAAGTATGTCAGTGTGACTCTTTGGTTCCGATCACTTTCTCTCGGTTTCTCTCTAGATACTGGTGCTGCCATCTAGTGAGTTTTTTGGTAAACAGGAAATAATATAGATTTTGTGATAGAGGAAATTGAATAATTTTAATATGTTTAGATTGGAATTATTTTCTCATTTTAGTCAATGTTTTTTTTTAATTTGTGTATTTATTTTATGAGAATATCATACTAATGGAAATATTGTGTAGTGTTTTCAGGTTAATTGTATTGAATAGTGTTAAAAATTAATGTTATTCAATTAACTGAATTGAATACACAGTAAAGAAATTTTATGATGAACTACTTGCTATTTGAATTTTATAACTAGAAGTTGTTAATGAAACTTTTATGTCTATTATTTAAAATAATTATCATAAAGAAGATTTTAATTAGATGGCCTGGTTTTTCTTTTATCACTATAAAAGATTTTATTTTTTTTTAATGGAAGGAAAATAGTTTTATCTTTTTGATTTTTTATATTATGAAAATAAATTATTTCATTGGTCCATCATTATCATTAAATTAGAGTTACTATAAAATGATAAAACCAAAGCCTGACTTATCCCAAACACCACATTACAGAATGCTAAATTTAATAACAAATGAGATGTTTTATTATATGATATTACCCAAGTGTCGTCCAATTTCCTCCAAAAAATTTCAAGAAATTTTTAGTGGAAATATTGTGTAGTGTTTTCAGGTTAATTGTATTGAATAGTGTTAAAAATTATTATATTTCCTTAATACTTGTGAAAAATCCTTAGTTTTTATTCGTTTGGTACTACATTTCAAAGGCACCACCACTTCTGTAAATCAATGTTGATCTACTAGTAACACTACAATTTAAAACGAGCACAAACGAATATGGGGGTTTAACACTCTCCTTCGAATCCAATGGAAGAACTTTCAGGCCTTTTGATTTATCATGCTCATCCCTAGCCTAAACAAGAAACTTTCCTTTTTTTTCTTTTTGTTTCAAATTAAAAAATCTTAATCAAAATAATTAATTCAAAATCTTTAATCAAAAATCATATCAGTTTAAAAAAATAAGACTGCTTTAGATTTATCAGTTTTTGTTTTTTCCCTACATTTATAATTAGTACATCTTTAGTCTTAAAAAAACAAATAAATAAAATAAAAGGTGTTAGATTGAACGAAAACTCATGTTTTTACTGTTCTTTTTGAATAAAAGATTAAAAAAAAAAATAATAATCAACCAAAAGCTGAATCCCTCACATGCGCCGTGAATTTTTTCACGCCAAAATCACCCTCTCCAAATCAAGGTCGGCTGTAAACGATCTGGTGTACGACTTCATCCGTCGCCAAGCGGATTTCACGTGGTTTCCCGCTCCTAACGGTACACAGCGAGGCTCTCTCTATTTTCCCTTGTTTCCCAATGGGTTTTCTTTTTTTTTTTCCCTTTTGTTTTGAAAAATGCTAAATAACATTATCCTCCTTATCGAAGCTCTGTCTAGCGAAAGTAAATGCGTGATAGCCTCAAGTCCATTTCGTTTAACGATCTTTTGAATTTCCTTAAAGTGAGAGAGAAATTTTCCTGGTTTTTTGGCTCTGGTTGTCCGGTATGCTTGACAGTTGTTGATGTTTACAGATATGCCACGTGATAACCATCTTGGTAAGTATTAATTTAGTAGTGGCCTTATATCACTTGATTAAGTTTTTTTAGTTAATTTTTAAAGAATGTCAATTGTTTTAATTTTAAGAGGGACAGAAACAAGTTGATTTTCTTGTATATAGAATTAAATTGTTGCCGCTTTATATTTTACGTGATAAAATAGTACCATTGTGTGAAAAAAAGTGGTAAAAAAACATTTTTCATTTATGGCTTATTCAAGTAAAAATTTTATATTTATAGTAGATGAAAAATTTCATTAAAATTCGCCGACAAAAAAGTAAATCTTTTCTATCAAAAATAAATAAATGTTTAAAATAGAAAATATAAAAATAATTAATAATTTTTGTAATAAAATATAAAGTAATGTTGCAAGAATATCATTGTTCTTTCAAATTATAATTTTAAATATTGAGAATAGATTTATCCGTCTTTATTTCTCTAAAAATATTTAGTTATTTTTTCTATGAAAAACAAAAAAATTAAAGTACAATTTTGCAATTAAAACCACATTTTATTCCAGTTGCTAAGCAGAATCGGATATGTTTTTATTATTTTCTGTTTCAAATGATTTGTTAAATAATTATCATCTTTTTTAATCGAGATAAATTTTTTTTGTAAAGATAATTTGAAATATATCTAAGAGCGTATTTGTTTTTCTTTTTCTATCTTTTTGAAAGGGAGGGGGAACTGCCTGCATATATAGAGAAATGTTTTCTCATAACATAAATACTACCATTCTCCCTATATAAACACAAGTTATCTCGGATGACTTGAAAGGATAGTCATTTGAAATAACTGCATTGATTTCAGTGATTTTTTTAATATATATATATATGTAATAGAATATTGAAACTCCCTACAAGCAGGCGGCCTGAGGGCCATCAGGCCTTCGGATACGAATCCTAGCGGTGGCATGGATGTTTGTGAGTTGTTCGGAATCCACATTAAATTGTAGGTCCCTGTCTTAATTAGCCCAAAGTATGCACAAAATGACCGTAGAGCGACAAACCAAACCAAGCAAAACCCTACAAGCAATTAAGCTGTTAATTCACGAAGTTTACGCATGCTTTATCAGTTGCCAGGGATCCTCTTTGTTTCTGAAAGTAATGACGCCTCCAGTGGTTTCGAACCTACGCCCTCTTGCACTCTAATTTGTTGCGTATTAAATCAAATATACAATATATTACGCTATTGTATATTTGACTATTGGTTATATTGGCTACGAGTCAAATACTGAATATATATAAAATTTAAAAAAAAACTCAAATTGATCAATGTAAGAAAGAAATAGGACACACAATGTTTATAAAATAAAATTACACCTTATGAAACAGATAAGTCTGTGTCTGAATCTTTTGATGAAACTGAATTGGTTACAGCATATGAGCTCTTAGTAACGGAATAAGAAAAATCTCGGATTCACACACAACAAAGAAAGAAAGAAAAAATTGGAATGCAGCCAGATCGTCCCTTATGCGCGTGGAAGGTCATTTCTAAATTTTTATGTTTATTTCAAGGTTTGCTGGCTTTTCACGTTCTTTTCTGATGTCTAACGCAAGGTCAAGGGTGCCATTCAATCCCTCGGTGTGTTGGTACAGCATTGCGTCGCTCAGAAAAACGCACAAATATTTTCACACGCGACGCTTGTTCTGTGACAAGCCACCTCTTCGGTTTTTTACTGGCGCTTTCTTTGAAGAATCTGCCGCCATTATTAATATTTTTATTTATTTAAGTATTGTTTTTTTGCGTATGGAGAGGAAAAAATGAGATAGCTGCGGCTTTATTAAATTATATTACAGAAGAATAAAAATGTAATGTTTTTTTTTTTTTCCGTAATAACTATGATGATGCTTTATAATGTATGGTAAAAATAGCTGAATAGGATATGTGTGTTAAATCTAGTTAATATTCCTGGATTAGGTGATTTGGTTAGCTCAGGTGATATGGATGACTAGGTGATTTGGTTATCTCAGGTGATATTGGTGGATAGGTGATTTGGTTAACTCATGTTCTGTTGGTGGCTAGGTGATTTGGTTGGATCAGGTGATATTGGTGGCTAGGTGATTTGGTTCAAATTCAGGTCAAAAGTTGGCAGGCAAACGAAATGAACCGAAATTTTCCGAGTTCGCACCTCCAATGGAATCCTACATGAACTCTGAACATGAAGCATGAACCAGTAGAATTAACCACTTTTCGAAATTAACTACTTTATGAAAATAGTGGCATCGGCTCACATAAAACATCGGCTCACATCTGAACTTTCAACTGAGTTCTGAACTTTCCTCATTTACCTTTTTAAATGTTCTTGTAATTTGGCATAACTTAGTTCAAAACTTGGCAAACGAGCCGAACAGAAAGTTTCCAAATGATTTTCGAATCGCGCCTCCAATGAACTCCAACCCAGCATGAAACTTGAACACATTAGAACTATAACCACTTTCCAGCTTATGGAATTATTGGCCTATTCCCGGCAAAAACGCAGGAACTATAACATCGTACTCGGCCTTTCAGCTGAGATTCCTCATTTACCTTTTGAAATGTTCTTGTAATTTGGCATGAACTTAAGTGGCAAACGAGTCGAATCGAAGCATTGCAAATCTGTTGGCCTGAAGTCTTCAATTGGATTTGAAGAGCTAAGAAGAGGATATCAACTTAACAGATATCACTTCTTGGCATTTATTATTTTCCCTTATTAGATTTTTAATAAGGGAAATTCAGTGAGTAATTTGGAGAGCAATAGTAATATTATTTCGGTGAGCGTTTCGGTCAGTAGAATTACTCTTCAATGGAACAGCAATTGTCACTTGTGGCACCGCAATCTGGGGCAGACACCCTCATGTTTGTTCGTCACCGTTGGGGTTCTCACCATTCTACAAGAACATAATATAATTAACTATACTTCGTATTATGGAATTATCGTGTTCATTTCCGGCATAAACAAGTGAACCTTTCTGTCGACTTTAGTGTTGGACTTTAAACTGAGGCTCTTCATTTGCCTTCTGAGAACTGATATATGAACAAGTATATGATTATGAACTGATATATGAACAAGTATATGATTATGAACTGATATATATTAACCACTAATATTTATTAGTGAATATAAACTATATATTTAAAGACCTCCAATATTATAAAGCAGAGAACTAAATTGTATTTATTAAATATCTTTTATAATTTTTCATAAAGTATAGATGAGGAAAATATATGCCATTTCTTTTCGAATGATGAAATTAGGAACTTCGTTAGTCATTAAAACATTCAACTCTATATTTTTTAGTTTAAAACTTATATATTGTATTTGCCAATCAAATAAGAGAGGTTCTTACACTGAAGTTTAACGATTTTTATTCTATTATTTGTTTCAATATCGATTTCTTTTTATATCTTGTTTTGCACTAAATGCATTTGTGTTGCAGACCACAATAACTCACACGCGCTGTTTATACTTTTTTCTTTAGTGTACAGCAATAATTCACAATTGCTGATACAGTGTCTGCACGGTGACGTACCACTGTCTAAGTTTGCATTAACCTTGAATACGATATTTACGTGCGTCGTCTATGTCCCGACAAAGTCAAGTATCCCTTCGTTCTATCTTCCCTTCCCTTCCTGTCTGGAATTTTTCAGAATCGTCTGCGACATTCTTACCGAATTTCACAATTTTTAAACGAAAGTAAACAAACGATATTGCTCCAGAATGACGAAACCCTGATCTACTTACACAATTTTCGTCTGATTTTTTGGAAATCGATTGTCAAAAATCAAACAACTCGAACGGAATTAGCTGTTTCGATTAAGAATGAAATTTCGTTAAATCTATTCTTTGAAAATCGTCTGCAAAAAATTTACGATGTTTTTTTTTAAATTTAATTCTTCTAGTCAAAAATCAAATAACTTGAACGGAATTAGCTGTTTCGATTAAGATGAAATTTCGTTAAATCTATTCTTTGAAAATCGTCTGCAAAAAATTTACGATGATTTTTTTAAATTTAATTTAATTCTATTTTTTTTCTCGAAATAGTATATTTATTATAACTTCTTAAATAATTAAATACTTCTTTCATTAATTACATTGAAAGCTGAAAAGATTTGAATTACAATAACTAAATATTTAAAAAATACTTCATTCTGATTGGTTTGGCTATTACGTTTTCACTAATTAAAAAATTGAAAATTTTAAACGCCAAAACTAACGCCTAAATGCCAAAATTTTTGAACTTCAGAAATTCATTTTTTCATTTCAAAATTTTCTTTAGAAATTCAAATTCCAGCATAAGAAAAAAAATAATCACATAATTTAAAATTGTTTTAAATTATTGTATTGAATTTAAAATTTAAACAATTAAATTCAATAGATAAAAATTAAATTAAATTTTAATTTAATTTAATTTAAACCTAATTTTAGTTTAGTTTTATTGTAAATTTAATTTAATTTAATTTAACCAATTTAAATTGATTTTAATTTAAAAAAATTTAAAGCCAATTTAAATCCCTAACAATAATTTAAAGCAATTTTAGAAAATAACGTTTTTAACAAAAACGTTTGATATACAATCTATTTTATTACTGCTGTAACTCACTAAATCGCAATAATCAAAATCTAATAATTTTTATTGATAATTTTAAGACCACATGCAAGATTATCTAAAATAATATTTAAATTTGAAAAATTTTCTTTTTTTAAATGATTACTTAACAAATGCTTATTAACCATTAAATTTATTTTTGTAAACAAGAAATAGAGGTATAAATTTATAAAATTCTTAAAGTAATTATTTTCTTGTTTAAATCCATAGGTATATGATATCTATTTTTATAACATACATTGCTTCATATTATTATGTTTCTTTTTTTAATATATTTTATTTATGGTTTTGATCCATGTGCTATTAACAGAAAGATCATATCATTATCAAAGTATTCACTATCCATTTTTGTATAACTTAATTATTTAAAACTAAACCATTAAAATATATCATTCCATTGTGGTAAAACCTTTTATATTCAGATTTAGTTTTTTAAAATTGGCAAAGGATGACGTTATCACGATTCGATTTAAAAAAGAAAACTATCTAAAAATTACTTAGTCAGGAAAGAAACCTTAAAAATAAATCAATAAAGTGCTATCTTTAGAGTTTTTAACCTTGAACTATATCTCTAACTCCTGATGAATCTTCTGTTTAATCTGACTGCTCATCATCCCCCCCCCCCCTTTCCAGCAAGCCTCATTATCGTTTGCATAGAGGTGACTTTTAACTTTGGAATGTTTTTTTTTAATAGTCCTATGGTTGCTCAATTTTTAGAGAGTATAGAAGGGGGAAAAAAAAAAAAAAAAAAAAAAAAAAAAGGAAATAACCTATTTTTGTTGTTAGAAATATCTTTTTAGATATATTTTACAGATAAAATACTTTGTTATTCTGAATGTAGTTCATAAATAGGATCTGGAAATAATATTCTTCATTTATTATATTTATTATGATTTTTATTCTAATTTACATATGTCAATGATTAAATTCTACATTAAATTGAAATTTAGAACATTATTTTGAATTCGGTTAATTTTTTTCACATTGTTTTAAACAGATTAATACAGTTAAATAACAGATTTTTTTTTAAACTGTTGAATAACTTTAAAAAAAATTAATTAAATATGTCGATGTAAATTTTCGTCTACAGTTCCTAAATTCGAATAAATTCTTCAAAGAATTACAAAAAAAATAAATATATTATTTATGGAGTTCATTACATAAATAATATTCAATGTAAATGCAGATCTTATTCATTCATACGCTTACACATCATATAAAAAAAGTTCTGAATTTTTAAATAATAGTTGATGTGTTGCAGTAAAACTAAAAAATATAAACAATAAATTAGCAGAAATGTGATAGTAAAATATAAATTGCAATATAAATAGAACAAAAAATAATATATTTATAATTAATAAACAAAATAGTTTTAATAGACAAAAATTTGTTCGTTTAATTTAAATAAATACAACCTTTATTTTATATTAACGTTCCCTAGTAATAATAATTATTTGTATTCTGGAAAAACTGATTGGAACAGAGGATAGACAGCCAATTATGGTAACCCGGCACATCGCTTGGCATCCGGGACTCGATGAGCAGCTCTGGCGTGTCCTTGGCCTTGACCAGGAGAAGAAAACGCTACTTCGGATTTGGAATCGGCTGCTCGTGACGTCATTAGGATAAAATGGCTGCTGCAGTGGTCTAAGTTGCTGTACAGACTGCGCAGTGTCTGAAAAGAATCATGTACTTGGAATTTATAAGGTCTGGGGTACAATTGGAAGACACTCCAGAATATTCTGGATCAGAGACTAAAAAAAGACGTTTGGTTTGGAATGGAAGTAAAACAAATACGTTCAATTTTATAACACACGT
Organism: Caerostris darwini; assembly: GCA_021605075.1. Classification (NCBI taxonomy): domain Eukaryota; kingdom Metazoa; phylum Arthropoda; class Arachnida; order Araneae; family Araneidae; genus Caerostris; species Caerostris darwini. The sequence continues at coordinate 2,843,738 of BPLQ01010518.1, read as the reverse complement.
GCGTTGATAATTATTATTATTAATTTCAAAAAAAAATAATATAAAAGAGTAATATAAAAATTCTCTTAACTGTTGAAGAAAAAGTACTTGTTTAAATACATTTATTTATGAATTCCTTGTAAATAAATAAATAAAAAAAGAACCAAATGAAAGTAACTGTAATAAGTATTAAAATTCTAGAATTCTAAAAATTGAATTCGAATTCTTAATTGAATTCGAATTAAGTTCTATTAAACTTTCAATGATTATAGTTAATTATAATAATTAAAAATCAATCTTTTTATAATAAAACTTCTAACAAATTACCCACACATATATTTAAGAAAAATAGTTGGGGAGAAATGATTGGGGGAAAATATAAAAAAGATGCTGAAATACCAAAGAATTATTTAAGGTAATTTTAAATTGTTAATATAATGATTTAAGTATTCTTGCAAATTTATTTCATTATTATTATTATTGGGAAAATATTTTATTTCAATATTTTTGATTTAATCAAATTTTGTAGACTCTCACAAATACCTTTAAAATTGCATATATCTTTTTACATTTACCTTTTTTAAATAAATGTTTAAAAAGGGTAAATATTTATTTAAATCGGACTTTTCACAAGAATTAAATTAATATTTAGCTTTTGCAAATCCATTTTGCAATAAATAAATCATTTTTTTTATTGAAGTTTTCATTAAGTAAAATAAGTTATTTTACGAAGCCAGCAATTTAATGAAGCTAGCAGTATAATTTATTAGACGAATGAGGCTAGAAATATAATTTATATTTCGTATTCAACAATGCTGTGTTTGATCATTTGCTGTTGAAACGATCGTTTAATAGTTTTTTTTGTTTTTTTTGATGAATTGCAATTTTTTGCATGAAAAGAAGTTATCGATTACGTTTGAATTTTTTTTAATTTTTATTTATAAACTAGAATTCAAAATAATTGTTCTGAATTTTTCTAATTTTACTTTAATATTTATTTTATTTTGTTTTGCCTACTTTTTCTCATATACTCATATAAACGTTTCTCATGATAATCAAATTTTCTTGGAGGATGTTTTCTGGGTTTCTCTTATACCATACTCAAATGGTTAAAAACTTAACTCAATGTTTTTACAGAAGCAAACCCACTGTCAGTGACTGATTATGATTTATTATGTGGCATCTAAATCAATTTTATCTATCTATTTCTACCTCTATATGTATAGTTTTTATTTAAAAAAAAAAACATTATTTAATTTTAATTATTTCTACGGTATTTTACTGCCACAAATATTTTTAATATTATTCGCAGTTTTTTCCATAGTATCTTAATTTTTTACGTCCAAGACAAATATTATTATGGTTGATTTCAATAAATAATTTTATAATTTCAAGAATCTAGGCAACTTATTTACAACACCTTTGTTTACTGTGTTCTAAATCATAGGCAGCTATATAAATACTTATTTTTTTACTACATTTTCAAGTTTGTTGGAGATATTGAGCAATTTTTTTTTCTAAAAAGGAGACTGTAAGACTTAATTTGAGAATCACTGATCTAAAAATATTTAAGCTCTCTACCCCGTTAGCAACCAAAATCGTATCGTTCTCATAGCAACAAGAATTATTTCATAGGGTAGGCTTTATCAGCATTGCATAATATGGACCTTTAGGATACAAGTACGTTCACTTACTTGATATCTATACATTAACCTAGAGGGAAAAAAATATGTTAGTGCGTTAACCTAAAGACACATCTGCGATAAATTCGAGGTCACTTTACACCCCCCAAACTAATTTTTTTAGGTGCTAAAGGGAAATAATCGGTATTTGACATTTTTATCTTAGATTTCTGGTTGTCTTATGAATTCATGTTAATGATTTCACTGTATTACAGCGTGATATTTCCATGCCCCTTATCGTTTTGCTGTGATAAGCTTAAAGTTCATATTATTTTATGCATTTTTTTCTAAGATTTTTATATTTAAACGTTGAGCTATTCAAGGACAAGTTGTTTTTTTCTTCAAATTTTGGTGAGATATATAACACGTGTGATCATTCTATGTCATGATAGGTCAGGATTGCTTTCTATTGGAGATATCTTCATTGCACTAATAATTTTTTTTTTTTCCCCTTCAAAATAAGTTAAGCCAAATAATAGATAACAAAAATTCTGAAAAGTTAAATATTCCTCTTTCACAAATGTTTTTTTAATATTTATAAAATATTACATTAATTTGAAATATTTTTAAAATTTTAATATTCTGGCGATTGTATTATTAATGTATCATTGACATTTAATTCATAGATTCTTTAAATCTCATGAATTTTTGTTAGTTCAAAGCATTGAATTTTGTAAACACGATTTATGATTTTTATTCAATGCTTGCAAAAATCTGACTAAATATTTTTTAATTGCAATCAGTAATCTATCCAAAACCAATGTTAATTTTCCTCTTATAATTACTAAAGCAAAATAATTTTTTTCCTTAAATGTCTTTAAATCTGAATTTTCAAATATTTTCTTAAAATTTCCTTTTAAAATTAATTTTCTAAATATATTTTTACGTATGTATCCAAAATATTTCTTCAATTTCAAAATTTCGGTAATTATTATTAAAATAATTAAAATATCTATCAACTTTACTCATTTATAATAATTAAAACGCTCATTGATAAATAAAAATATTATTTCTAGAATTTCCATCCAATCATTTTATTAATACTGTATGCAGCAGTACTGCCATCTGTTGCTTCATCTGAAAAATAAAAAGTCATCTATTAAATATATATTTTTGTTATTTAATTTTTGTAAAAAAATCGCTTAGAATATTCAGTTTTAGCGTGTAGAAAAATACGAGGACTTACTAATTTGTGTAAGTTTCATAATTAGTTAGCCTAATTGGTAGCTTAAAAATATTTGTTATTTTTTTAATACAATATACTAAAATCAATGATAAAATATTATGTATTATTTCAAAGTATTATTTAATTAAAAATAATGCAACTAATATCATGGAATTACATAAATTAGTAATATTTTAAAAACAATGGTTACAAATGAAGTATTTTCTTGAATGTTATAAAAAAATATTAAATAGTTCCTAAAAACATTACTGTAATTTTTTTCTAAGTTCTAAATTTAAAAGTATATATTTTTATTATTTATTAAAAATTTTTTTTTTAATTTTAATAAATATTTCAAAATATTCTGCCTTGTTTTATTTGAACCCTCCTGTTCTTGAGCGCCATCTATCGACTATGGCCACAAACTGCCTCATGCCGCTCGGTGTCAATGTACTTGACCTACATTGACACAACCTCGTCGCTATGGCAACCCATGCCTATTACTTCAAATCGAGCTCGGTGCATTTTATTTTAATAGAAAACTATTCTCAGAGCTATTCGCTTTATAGCTGAATTGGCTACTAAATGTATAAAAAAAGATTAAATGTATTTTCTAGATTCATTCAAGGTTACAGTGAGATTTTTATAAGATTTTGAATGAAGTTATCTAAAAATCGATACAAATACTTATTTGAAATATATAATTAGTATTTTTTTGTACCGTTTTTAAAATTTTGCAATATTATTAAAATAAAAGGGAAATAATTCAATGTATAGATTTATATATTTATAATTCGTGTATTTTAAGTAGCAGGGTAAAGAATTTTTTAAAATAATTGTTTTAAAATTAATCCTTTATAGAAATTATGTTTTTTTCCAAAGGAAATGAAAAGGAAAATAAATAAATTTATATATGTATATATTAATTTATTCTATTTAATAATCTTCTTCATAAGCGCAACAGCCCCATGGTAGGCCAAGTCCATCTGCTTACTGGAAGATTTCGTAGAGGATATGTTTTCTTTTTTACGGAGTAGGGTTGTCAGCCCTACGTCCAACGCTTTAGAGTCATATTAGATTGGGACCTACGCTGTAAAATGGATTCCGAATCATTACAAACATCCTTACCACCTCCAGGAGTCGAATCCGAATCATGTGGTACCGTGTGCTAGTCCATCAAGCCCCTGATTTAAAAATAATATATATATATATATATATATTCTAATGCAGCTGGCAAACACTTAGACAATTGTCTTTGATGCCTTAAGGCCAGCGCTGCACCGACGTTACTCACATAGCACTACCCAGGAGGTACGTGTAGCTTGGAGAGCTACGGACACGGAGTGACAATACCCCCGCAACGCTCTGCGATCGTATTAGACCGGAACCTACGGTTTAAAGTGGGTTCCGAACCACTATAAACATTCAGGGCACTGCTGGGACTCGAACCCGAAACCTGTGATACCAAGCGCCGCGCATAATTAATAAAGGTATATAATATAACAAAATCATTCAGAGAAAATTTCGGCGATTTAATTTCGACTTATATCCTAGATTCGTTTAAAACATCGCTTATTCTTCTTGTGGAGGAGCAGGATAAATTTGTAGACTAGAAAATCCTGTCCCTTCCTCCCCCTAATGATGTAAGACCGCCAAAAAGTCTAATGGGTTCATGGGCAAAAAACGCGTGAAAGTGTAAACAGAGGAAAAAAAAAACAACCATTACATAGCAATAATTACATTAATATCTATTACCTTGTCACATGCTGTAGAAGGACGCTTATTTGACGCAACCTTTACCGGACTCGTGATTTTTCAAGGAATTTTGAAACACTCTCTTCCTTGGATTATTGTTTTTTTTTAAACCTAATCTTTCAAAAGTACCTGAAAGTTAACTTGAACCTGGCCTTCTGGGTTTTTTTTTTTTTTATTATTTTTACTACATTGTTACTTAATTTTTTCACCTCGCAATATTTCAATGACTTTCCGTTTTCATGAATCTGTGTAATCTGCATGTGTTGGATGATTGTTCTTGAAAAGAGGAGGAAAAATTTTCGAGGTTAACCTAATAAAGAAAAAGTCTTTGGAACCGAGCCCTGAGAGAGGTCTGCATTTAGCTGAAGGTCTCTCCTCTCTTTTTTTATTTTATTTTTATTTTGTTTTATTTCGAAATCTCTTTCACACTCTTAATGCAATAAGGTAGTTGTTGTCATTCTGTTTTATTTATATGCAAATAGGGCCTTTTGTGCATCTGAAACGTTAAAGGACATGTTGCGTCATTGTATTTTGTTTATTGGGTTATATAAATGATTATTGACTATGTAATTGCTAGTTTTTTAGTTGAATATTTTTGAATATATTATTTGCGAGTAAATAGTGTTGAGTTATATGTAATTAGCGTTCGTTATTCTAATAGTGCTTTTTTATTATACTTTGTAATGTTGTCTTAGATGGATAAGGAAAAATAATTAAAAAATATTTAATTTTTTTATATTATGGGATTGATAGGATGTGTTATATAGTAAAAGTTTCTGTATTTCCTGTTTGTATATTTTTACTCTTAAAAGTATTATGTTTATGTATCCTGAATTAATTTTTTAATTATGTTTTCAGAAAGAATATTTTCTTTACATTTTTCTTCAAAAATTAAAAGATGTAAAGTTTCTTATTTATTTTGAATAATAGACATTTCACTGGACGTTTAAGTTTCTTAAAGCGATAACATTATATAAAGCTAAATGAAATACTGATTTTATATTGCTTGGCAGCTGTTTGTATAAAAAGACGACACGTGCTATTTTCAACCAGATATTTATATTAATAATTTAGTTTCCCACAAATTATATCTACCAAGTTATTTCTGATAAAATTAGTCTGTAATATTCTATATTTCCAACTAATTGTATACTTGAATTCATAATTCATAATTGAGTTTATAATTCATAATTGGATTCTCAATTCATAATTGGATAAATAATTCATTTTTTATTCATAATTCATAATTGTATACATAATTCATATTTGATTTATTGAATTCAATACTATCCATACAATATCTTGAAATAACTTCACTATCTTCAATATTGTCCCACAATCTTGAAAAACAAATAAACTAATAGTAATTATTCAATATTTTTTAAAATTTATTAAAAAATTGTTAATTATTTATTAAAAATATAAATAGATATCAAAATATTTTTATGATTTTAAATTCCAAAATTATATGATATCTCATAGCCTTCCAGTCTTACACAAAAACATCCGATTAGTGTCCCTATCATCCACCAAATTATCCTAGCCCCCTTAAACCCAAACCCCCTTTAATCCGTTAATCCCCAGGTTCGAATCCACCCCAACACTTTCACTGATCACGTGCCGGCTGCTCCTTCCTGGTCCAGTTCGCGCGTGGCCTTCCCGCTCCCCAAAAAAACAGGTGATTTCCCAACTTCACCTATATGGAAAAAAACGTCCAACCTCCACTTCCTCAATGGTGCATTGACCTCCATTCGATCACCCCCTCCCCCCCCTCTCTTTTTTTGAATGGGGGATTACGCTTCGAAATGGGGCGGGGAGGAGATGTGTTCCACTAATGGGCAGCTATGTCAGAGTTTTCGCAACGTACTTGGCTTGGGGTTGCATTAGGGGTGGTTGACCTACAGGTGGAAGTTATGGTTTGCTTTGGTTTCCAAAAGTGATGGAATAAAGTACATTTTTGTGGTATAATTTATATATATATATATATATATATTTATATATATACATTCTATCAAGTAAGGATATTATTAAAATTTTAAATTAAAGCTGCTTAATTATGTCAACTTAATATATATATATATATATATGTATATAATTTCATACAAATATACACATAATATATCATTCATTTAAAAATTATTATTGAGTATTTTAAGTTGTTATTGTTTTGAACATAGTAGTTTAATATTTATCGATTTATTTTGAAGATACCTTGCTAATTAGTAAACTATTGGTTCATTTATCCCACTTTCGTATTATTTAATTAAATTTCAAGACGTAATAACATAATGTGATTAAATTCGCAACTATGTGTAAAATATATATAAAGTTCATCGTCACCATAAATTATTACTATCATTACCATAATTGAGTTTTAGGCTGTAATAACATATTGTTATTAAATTCCTACATATGCATAAAATCGTTAGATAGTGACGATGAATTTTATATATATTTTATACATATAAATCGGAATATGTATAAAATATATATAAAATTCATCGTCACCAAAAATTCATTGTTACCATAATTGAATTTCAGGCTATAATAACATATTGTTACGAAATTCCCACATATGTATAAAATAGTTTAATAAAATTTTATCCAAATTATATATTTGTGTAAAAACAAGAGACTATACTTACAAAAATCACTTGTTATTTTCCGTAACAATTGTTAATAACAATAATCACAGTGATAATCAATATCACAATTAATGCATTACTATTCATTATGCAAATTTAATTAATTCATATTATGCTTTATGTAGTTGTTCTAATAAACAAATGATTATAATTAATTAATTAAAAATAAAATTAGTATTAATTCATTAAATTAAATCGGGAAGAATTTCAAAACCCAAACAAATACCTTACCGCTTCCAAAGTCCATTAACCCCTTGCCTCACACAACACAAAACATTACCGAACACGCTGCGCAACTCAAGTGGGATAAGAATCCCTTCATCAGGCCAGTGCTGATTTCAAGGTTCCCCGGTTATTGAACCCACCTCAGGGGTGGGGGAGGGGGGGGATAAGGTGGAACAACTGGAATATTGTTTGGAATACATTTCGAACCTTGGCGGAAACGAAACTAATGATGACGGTTGGACAAGTCGACCGACCATCCACTGATATGTAACGCGTGGGCCATCGCACAAAAAAATCGCTTGCAGGAAGCAGCAGGGTGGACCAGGAGAAGGTGAAAGGTTAGGGTTGGGGTTGAGCGAGAACGGTGGACGGAAGTTAAGGTTACAGTTCTGTAGGTTGGCCTGATGATGTCGATGAACCTTGGGATGGTATGTCGTAAGTATCTGTATCAGTTATGATGTGAGTGAGGTTCTTTCTTGATTTACTGGTTTAAGCAGACGCCTTGGCTTGAGAAACCCAGAGAAGTATTGACATTAAATCTCACTTTTGGAGGAGGTCGTTGCTCTGGCCTAAACCTTGGTTGCGACATTTTTTCTTGCGAATTGTTGCTGCAACGGAGATTGTTGCATTTTGGGGAACAATTCAAGTTTACACTAAAAAGTTCAAGTTAATGATGGGATTTTCAATAAATATTTATATATTTTTTTCTGTGTTGATGTTCTAGCAATTATACTGCAAGTTAATTTTCTATTGTTCTAACTGCCCATTTGTTATTTTTATTGTAAGTCTTCCGTGTTTCCTAAAGGTAGTTTCGGAGTGATGCATGTTTTAGAAAATTTTTGAGTTTTCGGTTGTTGTGCAATATTTGCGTATATATTTCAAAAAGGAAAATAAAATAAAGCGCCGTGAAACTATGCATTTAAAAACCTGTTACTGAAATAATAGATAGCATCTCGTGAACACAATATTTAAACATGCGTCATGTATTATTTGAAATTTAAGCTTGTGTTGTGTAAAAATATTATAAGGCATAATAGGTGCAACAGTGTAAAATTTTACTTTATGATTTTTGTTTATAAATAATATATATATATATATGTATTACATACATACATACATATATATATCTTCTTCTTCATTGGCGCAACAGCCCCATGGTGGGTGAAGACATACTGGCAGATTTCAGGCAGGAAATGTTTTCTTTTTACGGGATAGGGTTGTGAGCCCTACGTCTAAAGCTTTACAGTTATATTAGACCCAGATCTATGGTTTAAAGTGAATTCCGAATCACTACAAACATCCATGGCACAACCGGGCTTTGAACCCGAAATATATACAATCCGAACTCGAATATATATATGGAGCACATTATACACATTTAGTATATTTTTTTGATGAGCTAACAGCAATTATATTTATTATTTAAGTTTTTAATTAGAATTAGTCACAGAACGTTTATTATTTTATTCATACTTTGGTAAAAGAGCAATATAACAATACTATATACGCATAAGAGAAATTCAAAAGAATATTTGTTATATAGATTATCGATGCATGGAACTCCCATTTATATATCTTGAATATTTCTTGAAAAATATTTACAATTAAAAGCCTATTTAAACAATTAATTCACCTTATTTCCTTTTTCAGTTTATTTTTTTTATCTATTTTCAGGGAAATAATAGTAAAAAAAAAAATAATAATAATAATAATAATGGATGTACTGCCACCATTTACCTGCAATTTTAACCGAAGCAGCTGTTGGAATAATGGAATAACTATTAATTACGGTCACGATTTTCCCTAATCTATCGAAAACTAATTTCTCTTGCTTCTTATTGTTATAATGGGGATAAAAATTCTCTTCCACCCTAACTCTCATTTTCTTTCAACAAATAAAAAAAATAAATAAAAGTACTTCCCTTCACTCCTGGCTATCATCTGCCTATATTTTCCTTTCTGATGAAGTAAATGAAGATGAGGCATGGACTTTCCCGGAATCGCCCCTTAATAATCGTCTGCAGGGTCCTTGACCTCACCGAGTGCAATATCCCGTACTACTACTCTCCCTCTCCTTCGGTATGTGACCGGAAAAACAGAAAGCACCCCAACAAACAAACAGGGGACAGACCCCCTCCCCCCACTCAAGAAATAGTACGTACATTCGTAAGAACATGGTGCAGAACAAACTGCCGGCTTGTAGTTATATCCTGTTTGTTATTTCTGTTCGATTCGAACATACGACGGGGATGTAATGTGGTTCCTACCAGATTAAATGCCGGAGGAAATGGAATTATGGCTAACGGATGCCGCCATTGTCCAAAGAAATAAGGATTTTTAGTTTGGGCACTTTCTCTCTCTGGTGTTGTTTGAGGTTATTCACTTTGCTTTTTATCTCTCTGCAGTCCAAAGGAAGTATTTCTCTTTCTCTCAAAGTAAATAAAATGCACAGGAAAAGCTTTTTGGTGAAGTTTCTTGGAAAAAAATTGTGGAGATTTGTGCAGAGGAAGTTAAAAGTCAATTTCATGTCGATTGGTTTTTAGTATGCCATATGTTGTTAAAAACTTTGATTTTCGGTAATTTCTTAATTGAGTTTCGTCGTTGATTTATAATTTTTTGACTTAAAAAGGTTATTGTGTTTGAAGTAGCTATCCAATTTATAAAACTCTTAAAAAAAAAACGTATTGTCATATCACATTACCAGTTCTAGCGGCCTGATGACCAATTGGCTAACTCTCTGGTCTTTGGTATTTCAGGTTCGAATTCTGACGGTGGCATGGATGTTTGTGAGTGGTTCTGAATCCACAGTCCAGTTAGATTCCAGTCTAATTTTTCTAAAGTGTTTAAAAAATGACCGTAGAGAGGCAAACCAAACCAAAAAATTATTAATTGTGATCTATTATGTAATACAGAATTTTAAAAGAAATTGAAGAACTGAATTATAAGATTCAGTGCTTTCATTTCTTGTTCATTTTGTGATATTCTGAAATTTTTCTTATAAATTTTATTTTTTTAAGATGCATCACGGCACAAGAAGTTTAGTTTTCTTTTTTTAATTAAATTCTATAGATTTTTTTTGACACTGTGAAATTATATTTTATAATTGCACTTTTTCACCGTTTTTTTCGAAAGAATAAACTGCATTGTGAACATATTGTGAAGATTTACATTAAAATGATTACATATATAGAAATCTAATATATGTAATCATATTTAGAAAATCTTTATGACAATTTGTAAATTTATAACAAATCGAATCTCGAAATCTTATAACAAATCTAGTATATGTAATCATATTTCGAAAATATGACAATTTGTAAATTTATAGCAAACTAATCTCGAAATCTTATAACAAAATTGTCTAGAAATCATATAACAAATCTAATATATGTAATCATATTCTAAAAATATTTAGAAAATATTCATGACAATTTGTAATCAAAAACCGAAATCAACGTCGCAGAAGGATTTCTATTTTGTATACCAATCTGGTAATCTTTTGTGTCAAACATCCACTGAAAAAACCAATAAATTTTTATTCATAACATTTCGTGACGCATCCATTTCATTTGATTGACTCGAACCATTACTTTATTCGAAAAAATCGAACACATTTCCAGATGAGCAAACAATGCACGAATGTATCAATACTAGCTTTTTTCCAGCTACTATCGGTCAAGGACATGTATTTATATGTTTGTGCGCGCGTATCAGACTGTGGTAAGTCTATTGACTTAGTTCCCCTACTTCAAATCCAGATGCGCAATAACTAAGTAAAAATATCATAAATAAGACAAACACACGTGCCTTGTATGACAGTACTGTCAGTAACCGAAGAAGTATTTAACCTTAGCCCTGAGCGATAATTGAAATCTTGGCTTTCGATCGATTTGTCCCTTATAAACGATTTTCGCTGCAATAGTAGTCTGTTAGAGGAGAAAGTAACTTGCAGGGGTTGATCTAGTAAGCGTGTTGGCAGGGTATTTAAATAATTTTAGATATTACAGTTGTGAATTTTTATATTACAGTTAGGAATTTTTATATTACGTCTGTGAATTTTTATATTACTGATGTAAAATATGCATTATTTTCCAAAACTGTATCTTGCCATTGTTGCATTGCAAATGCATTACAAATTTAGTAATTTTTATTCAAAACAATTTACAACTGTTTTTATTATTATTGATATGATTTATTAATGAAATTCTATTAAAATATATTACTAATAATTAAAAATATATTTTCTTACTTGCCGTGATTCGTCTTACATTAACAATTAAAAAACATTTATATACTTTTTATTTCTTAGTGCAATCTTTATAAAAATATATATGTTGTAATTTTTATTCGTCATAACTAAGAATATCAATGCATTTTGTATATTAATATTTATGCACTCAAATAATAACAACATTATATAATGGAGTTTGCTAATAGAAAATGAAAGTAAAGTGCATAAACGCAAATTACAAGATTATTTTGTATTCTGTTTAGATATTTCTTTATCGTCAATTATTTGTTATATTTAATTTTAAAAGTCAAAGTAATGACCTAATAAAGAATAAACCATTAATAATAATAGATAATTATATATTAATAAAATAAAATAGCAACTGTGTTTCAAATTTAATGCCTAGAATATTAATTATATTTTTGTGCTAACAAGATTGAAATCTCGCCATATTTTCTTGAAACAAAATGATAATGAATTCAGTAGTTACATAAGAATTTCAGTAAATTTCTTATTTACTGAAATTCTTATGTAATTAATTTATTAATTTCTTATTGGTGTCTGATTCAAACAAAAAGCTTTAAAAATATTTTTGGTTCAAAAACAAAGCATTAAATATGTTAAATCATTTTCAAACTACTGGTACTAATCTTTAGAAAAAATGTGGCACGGATAATAAATAAAAACAACAACAATTGAATGTAGGCAATGAATGTAGGAATTGAATGTAACAATTTTAATGTAGGCCCCTCTTGATCTTGAGGCTCTAGGCTGAAGCCTAGTTAGCCCATAGGAAAATCCGGCCCTGCATGTATGGATTCAAAGCCCTTTAAGACCCTCCTTCAATTGTATTCTGTATTGGTGATTAGCAAATCTACACCTGCAATGGTCATTGGGTAAATCCAGATCTTTTGCAGGTGGGGATGGTAAAAAAAAATAATCTTCGCCCCTTATTTCCAAGGACAATTTGACTGGGGTGAATGTTCAGCAACATGATGGCATACTGGGGCACCCTCCCTTAAAACCAAGGACAATCTCGAGGCCCCACTAGGATATCTGGTCTTAAAGAGCCCCGCATATTGATAACCCGGTTTAAAATGAGGCCCCCTGGTGAAGATGGTGAGGCCCCGATGAAGAAAGATTTGTTTTAAGTTTCCTTATATTTCGAAAGCCAGCTTTTTAAGATTCGCCATGTAGTGGGTGATGTAATGGGATGAAGTAATTGGTGTGCATTATATACATAGCATACATATATAGATATGTCGAAAATTCAAATCGATGTGGTAAGAATAATTACATAAGGAAAATTTAGAGGAAAGGAATTCATCCTGTTACTAAAGATAAGAATTGATAGGTCTTGGGTACTGGAAAGTGAGTTTGTGCAATTCTAAAGATTGAGGGTTTAAATGAGGTTTTTAACATTTCTTTTGATCTGTTACATTAATATGAGGTTCTTTAAAAATTTAGGTCACTTAGGTAATGTGGAATAATACTTGTAATTTTTTAAGAATGAATTTTTTTGAAGAAATTTTTATACGTTAAAAAATATTTCAGCAAAACGGAAAATGTAAAATTATAATAGTAATAATAATAAAATATAATTGAGGTAGAGTGTAGTTAAAAAAACGCCGTCGCATTTTGTTTTGTGTTTCGTTTAATATATAAATTAATATAGAGGTTTGAACTGTCGCTCTACGGTCATTTTGTGAATACTCTAGGCTAATACAGTTTAACGTGGATTCCGACAACAAACGAACAACGAAAAAAAAACAACACATTCCACTAACAAGCATCCATGTCACAGGCAGGATTCGAACTTGAAGCCTGTGGCACCAAAGGCCAGAGCGCTAGCCAATTGGCTATCAGGCTGCCAAAGAATACATGAGTTTTATATAAAATTATGATCCTAATTTTATATACATATATATGTATTTATATAAATGGATGGATAGATTGATGGGCCCTGAAGGCCGAGTGATTGGCGCTCAGCACTACAGGTTACAGGTTCAAGTCCCGGCAGGGCAATCGATATTTTTAGTGGTTCGATCCACTTCAAACAGCAGGCCTCGATCTAATATGATTGTAGTACGTTGACAACCCTACCCAGTAAAAAGAAAAGAAATTTTTTTTTCATTTTATGGAATCTGCTAGTTGGCAGAAAGCTTTAGCCCACTATGGGGCTGTTGCGCCATTGAAGAATAAGAAGAATATATATATATATAACATAATAATTGTTATAAAAATTTGTAGTTCTATAATTTTTCCTTTATTACCGTTTTGAAATGTATACTTTACTAAAGGTTACATGGATTTTTATTTTCTAAATATTTCACAACTACTTGCTCGCAACATAATGGTGCTTTACAAAATCAGTTTAAGAACAACATTTATGCATGTATTCGGATCACTACAAGAAATCGTGCATTTCATTTAACAAGACTAAATTAACGACTGCATGTTATTGTTGTTTAAACTTTCAAAATAGTAGATAAAGCCTTTAAAATATAGTACACGAAATTAATATAGATATATTATATTTCATGTCTATTGTGTCTTGGAAACAATCGCATTGTACTGCATAGGAGGAAAAACCCATCTTTTTTGAAAGATGTGCGCTTTTGAAATCAGACTGTTGTTCTAATATTTGTGCTTCTAAATCTACACAAAAAAAATAAATAAAAATGGTAATAACCATTTGTTTTCGAAATGCATTTTCTGCATAAAGGACGTTAACCCTTTTTTTCTGGGAACTGATGTTGAAGAGAGTCAGAGAGAGATTTTGAATATTTACGCAGCTGAAAAAACCTGGAACATGATATAGTTCAGGGCAGAACTTTTCCTTTTTTTTCTTTTCTTTCTTTTTAATGTATTGTTCTATTGACATGCGTGAAAGTTCATAACCGCTTTGTGTCTAAAGGGTTAAGGAACTATTTCAAGATAAAAGTTTGTGAAATGAAATTTTATGTGCAATTTTTTCTCCCCAGTTGTGTGTGTTTTCTGCTGATAATGATGTTTGCCCTGTAGATAAATTCGGTTCGTGGAAAAAAAATTATCTGACATTTTGCTGAAATGTTTAATTGCATAGAACATAAAGCCTGTCTAGTTATGATAATCGTGACCTTTAGTGGAAATTAACTGTTAACCGTTTAGATGATTAAAGGGTCAGCGATCGCCCATAACTTATTCTTAAAAAATAATTTTTAATAACTTCTCTTTTATCAAGCTGAAATTTCTGAGACAGAGTGCGAAATCACTTTTTTTTTCTACGAATTATAACCAAAGACTTTTCTTTTTGATAAAGTATATATTAGTACTAAAATCAGCAAATTTATGCGAAAATTGTTCTTAATTTATACAATATTGCTTAAATATAAAAATTGCATGCGATTAAATAAAAGAGAAAGTTCTATTGTTATTGACAACATATATATATATATACATATATATATATATATATATATATATATATATATAAAAACTTAATTTTTTTTTTTTTTTTTTTTTTTTATAGATACCTAAATAAATCATTATATACAGTATTATAATATTAGATATCATTTATATTTTTGTATGAATAATTCTGATGCTTTCAAGTTAATGCTGATGCTGATTTTTGCGGGAATAATTCTGATGCTTTCAAACTAACGCTGCTGCTAATTTTTGCATTAATAATTCTGATGCTTTCAAACTAACGCTGCTGCTAATTTTTGCATTAATAATTCTGATGCTTCCAAGTTAATCGTAAAGCTAATTTTTGCGTGAATAATTTTGATACTTAGGTTCAAAGATGAAGAAAATACTTATTTTATGAACAAATTTTATTTGAAGTATTTAGAAAATACTATTATCAAAGATTTAATAAAGCAGTTTGTCACTAAGACGTTTTATATAAAAGAATAAATATTAAACTATGCACTTATTATTTCAACATGATATTTAAAAATAAAAACTTTTTTTTTTAGATTAAATAATTTTTAAATTATTTTTATCAAGTCAAAAATTGCAATTCGGTAAAATTTTGCAAACTAGTGATTTTTTTTTTATATACCATATATAATGTTAACTGTATTTTTTTATTGTTAACTATGTGTATGATTTTTTTTTTTTAATAAAATCCCTACTGAAACATTTGTATTAAGATATATAAATAACTGTACATCTGTTCCTCAAGAGAGAGACGTCGGAAATTTTGAGATTTGTCAAACAATAAAACACACACTTTTGAAGAAATTTGTCTATTTCTTTGTCACACATCGACCTCATGGCACGACACAGGACCTTAGTATACCATTTTCTTTTGTACCGTTACGCAACTGAAATAAACAACTTCTGCTTTCCAAACGGAATCCTGTCCCCCCTCAAATGCCTGTGAAAGGAAAAACTATAAATAAATAAATCTTGCTTTCTCTCTCATCATCAACAACAATAAGACCCGAGTTTCCTGACAGGAAACCTCTAAAATGCAATCCTAAGCCATAAGCAACTACTAATCAAAGCACGTGGCCAGTAGCGAAAGCTGCAAGTGGGTTTGGTTAAAAAGTAAAAATAAACACACCCCAACAACACTGGGACGGGGGAAAGTCGTTTGTAGCTGTAGCCAGCAGCAGAAAAACCAGCTGGACATATAAGCTGGTCTTGAAAAATAAACTTATTTTCGCTCGTGCCAGGCACGAGCGGACAGCTGAAAAGATACTCACAATGGACCCCTCAGAAAAATCACTGAAAGGAAAAAAATACCGTTCTTTTTTCACCCCCCTGCCCCCTAAAATCGGCGAACTTGGGGGGCACAGGGGCATAAAAGATTTGCCGTTATTTTTTATGTTGTCGCTGTAGTAGCAACAGCAAGCACACTTCCCCCCTTTTTTTTATTAGTTTTTGTTACGGTTTCTTTTGGAGTCGAGGGAGTAGTAGGGTTAGTGTACAAAAAAAAAGTAAATAAAAAAATTTGGGGGGGTCAGATGGATGGGGAAGGGGGTTGGGAATATAGGGTTGTTGAAATGTTAAGATAGGGGGTTGATGACGTGTTTTGGGTATGTGTTGTTGTGGTGTCGCGCGCCGTTAAATTAAGTGTTTGTTGTGGTTGTATTTCCGCTTGTTTCATTATAGAACCCCCTCGAAGGCTTGGCAAGAGTTGTGGTTTCTTTCTTTTTGAGAACTTTTGATGTTTCTTTGGTGGGAAATTTTGTCGGCGTCTCAAGTAGAGTGGAAAAACGAGTAGGTTCTTTTGTTTTTAATTAGTTTTAAACTGACCTTCAAAGTGAGGAAGCATCTTTTTTTTTATTTTAGTGCAAGAGTTTGTGGTTTTTGATAACATTTTTGAACTTGAAATGAAATTGCGTTTGATTCTGTAAAAGCAGCGATGAACGTGATAGGTTAAAAAAAAGAAGGAAAAAAAAAGCATCTTTAATTTGTGCTGTGATGATTAATTGCAGATTTTGGCTTTTGGTTATTGGCTGCATTGATGTACCGTTGCAAGTTTTACTTACAATACAGTAGTGACCTTAAATACAGTAAAAAACCCGAGTACATCATTTACTAACTATCTTAAATTGACCTTTAGATTAAAGACATGTCTTCATTTTAGTGAAAGAATCTGTGGTTTTGGTAAGAAATTCTCGTAATGAATTTGTTAATGGAACTACCTACCGCCTTTGTAAGAATAGTGGTTAATGGGATTGGTTCAGTTACAATGAAGGAGAGGAGGAAAATAAACCCATCCTTAATTCGTTATTCGATTATTCATTGTAGATTTTAGGTTTCATAGAATTAGGATTGATCTTTAAATAATGCTATTATTTTATTTATGTTGAAACTTTAGCAACCTCTGTTCAGTTAAGGGGTCTGATGGCCGACTAGCACTCTGGTGCTTGGTGCCACAGGGTTCGTGCTCAAGTACCGGAGATGCCATGAATGTTTGTATCTATTTGAAATCCATTTTAAACCATAGATCTCTATTTAATATGATTGTTGGACGTAGGGCTCACAACTCTACCCCGCAAAAAAAACTATCTAGTGTTTCGAAATCTGCCAGTAGACAGGCAGCTTTGGCCCACCAAGAGGAACCCTTTGGCCCACCACGTCTATGAAAAAGAAGAAGTTCAGTATATAATTCCTCTATTATGTAAATATAGTGTCAGATGGTGCCAGATTGTGGGCTTTGAACATTATTATGGCATTCTTTTTAAAGATCTGCTTTAAAAAAAAGAAGTTCGAAAAGTTATTTCTCAAATGAAGCTATTAAAGATTCACAACTCACCTTCAAGGTTTATTTTTTTGTGGTTGTATTAGCAAATATATATTTAAAACTTATTATAATAGGAGCTTTGAACCAAAATATGAAAAATGTAAAATGATTGTTAATTAACGTAATAGAAAAAATTATTCTTAAGTAATTTTTGGAATAATTTTACATGGCATGGACCATAAGATAGACTTTTACCATTTTGCATGGATTTCTATGCTATCAATATGGTTTTCTATGAGCTGTAGATTATAATACTTTAAAGGTATACCATAATGATAAACATAAATATAAGTTATAAATTTACTCCATAGAACGAAATTTTAAAGTATTTTACCACAAACAGCATAATTTTCAATCGAAAAACTCGATTTACTGACTGAATTCGTCAATACTGGAATTTCTAAGACGGATGGTATTGTAACATTGTATACGACAGATATCTGCCAAGTCGGTGCTATATAAAGAACGACGAAGAAAAGCAGCTTATTTTCGAAAGTGTTGAACTGTGATAACCCCTGATTGGAGAGCAAACAATTTTGTCTCTTTATCACTTATTTGTTCCAATAATTTACTTTTTCGAAACCGTGCCGTTGCTCTCTCGCCCGATCGTTTGTACTGTCAACTATGCAGCCTCTTATCAAGGCTCGTGTCTGGGTGAATGAATGCCCGCCTTTGAAGCATTGCACTGACACAGTCATATAACATCTGTTGCGACATATGGCTAGCTAGTTAATAGACGATAACAAGCTGCTCCTTTAAACTGAGCTGCCAATGCAGAATTATAATTGTTTACCTTAAAGCTAATTTCTGTTTAAAAAATTGGGAAAGCTAATTTCGCAATAAAATTTAGCTTCAAAATAAAGCATTATCACGTATTGCTGTTGTTACTTATGGATATATTAAAGCTAATTATTGCTATTGTTACCTATGGCTTTATTAGAACTCAATCCATAAAATTTTGGCCACTTATCGTAGAAATAGAGAGAACTTAATAACAAATCAAAATTACAAGGGATAAAGACCAGACATTCTTAACAAAAACGACCAAAAAAAGGCATTAAGAATAGTTAAAAAACAAGTTAAATGTTCTAAGGATAAAAATTTAAAAAGCTAGAAGCACCCTTATAAAAGTCCGTGTGATCGGGACATGTTTTCTCTGGTCCTCCAGTAAAGAGTACACATATCACCATTCTGTTGTAAGTTAAGAGTCCAGTCCCGAGCAAGCAAGTAGATGGTCCTTATTCATTTTCTCTGTCTCACATAAAACACATATATCAGAGTTTACAATCCCTATTTTGGTCAGATGTTCGGCCAGGCAGTCGTGCCGCCTTTTTGCGAGTTTTTCTATTCAATTTTTTCCAGTCATCCCCGATTATCACCCAGACTTTTCCTTTGGTGTTAGATAATAATTCACTAATATACGATGACTTAATTTAGTCCCATATAGTTCTCCTAAAAGAGTCAAGTGTTTATATTTCTTCGCATTACATTCATGTACCTACGAAACCTTTTGATCATTTGAATGTATATACATCTTTAGTAAGTCAACAATGTGACGTCACATCAATTTAGGACACCCCTAGAAATTGTACTTGGGAAATACCTCACTCCCTTTACTGTAATACATCATCTTTGATAAATATTTCCGAGTATTATTCTACGTTTCAAAGCTGCATTTTTTTTTTTTACATTTTTAATTGTTCAAAAACAAACCAAAATGATTTAAAATTTAGCTACAAAAAAAAAAAAAAAAAAAAAAAAAAAAAAAAATCGGTAAAAAATTTTAATATTCTTCCAAAATATTGAAAATTTCTCTCTTGAATAAAAAGAGAGAAAACTAAAGAAAAAAAAAGCATCCGTATAACTCTATTTCAATTTTATAAATATATTTTTCTCAAAATTATAAGAAAATATTTTCTTTTTTAAATAAATTGCTTTGATATATTCAAAAATAGCTTAGATAAAACAATAAAATTTTTATTATAAAATTGCTACTATCGAAACAATGTATAAAGGATTTTAAACCAACTTTTTACGATGTAGCATCTTAGAAGATGGTTGACTGTCTGGCAAATGTCTGTGCACTTAAGAACAGAAAATTATTCTGACCAAACTTATACCAGCGTCATAACAAACAAATCCAGGTTTCGTCTGGAAGTATTTACCTTTTTTAATTCTGTACTTATGTATACAAATATGTACACAAACAAATATGCACAAAATAAATAAATTCATCGATAAAAATGAATTTTTTATTACTCTTCTCAGGGATGTTGCATTTTCTAGACTTTTTAGGGTTACTGGAATCGTAGAATTGTGTGCGAGACATGTGTAATCGATTTTTGGTTTCCATGGAAACCACTCGAACTGTCTGAGTCTTTTGCTGCTCCTGCTAGTGAAGAAGATCATCTTTCCCAGTTTCTTTGAGAAAAATATTTTGAATGCAAATTTTGATTTTGTAATATTGGATGTGAAGTCATAAAATAATGTTAGACTTTTCTAAAATTTATTTAATATACCCAAATTATTATTTAATCTTTCCAAATTTATTTAATATTCCCGAAATTTAATTTAATTTAAAATTATATTAATAAATAATAATATATATAATAAATATATCATATATGAAATATATTTTGAATGCAAATTTCGATGTTGCAGTATTGGATGTGAAGTCACAAAATAATGTTACACATTTTAAAAAATTTATTTAATATTCCTAAATTATTATTTAATCTTTCCAAATTTATTTAATATTTCTAAATTATTTTTTTAATATTCCCAATTTAATTAAAATAACAAAATCTCTCTAAATAAAATTTTATTAAATAATTTTAATATAAAAATTTAATTACATTATTGTGTAGTATTATGATATATGATAATTAATAAGAGTAGCCTAATTAAAATAAAATCTTCGATTATTTATTAATTAAATAATTTATTTTAACACTAATGTTGAATACAATATTTTATTTATTAAATAATTTTATATTTTGAGTTAAACAAGGCTAAGTAAAAACTTATTTTTAACTAATTTTCAAATGTTTTACTTTTTCGAGTGATTAAATATATTGATACTAATCAATATATTAATTGAGCAATTAACTGACTAATTGGAGCAATTTTTAAAAATAAATTTAAAATCTTCAGATTCTAACAGTTTTAGTACTAAATTAAATTCCTTATTAAATCTGATTAAATTGTTACTAAATAAATAATTTAATTTAATTTAATTCTAAAACTGTTAGAATATGAAGATATGATATCAGAAAATTTAAAATTTATTTTTAAAAATTTACTCCATCTTTCGCATCCGATCGAAGAGAGATGACGTCACATTGTTTGGGTTTATTCACCTCTGTGGAACATGGCAAGGTTGCGAAACGTGCCATTGACCGTGTTACCGCTCCAAAAAACATCTTCTTTTTTTCTTCTTCCCAATTCATCTAATATTCTTTGTTTCTTCTTACTTAAGGCAGAAATCATGAGAATCTATCAATTCGAATTCTTATGATAAATCCATTAAAATCCTTCTCTTGCTGCATTGCATAACTTTTTCTTTCAAAACACTTCAACAGAAACATTTAGAACGAATCAATTTTTTTTTTTTTTTTTTTTTTTTTGCTGCACAGAGAAATATTTCGAATCTGGTTTAGAAGGGTTATTGAACTTTGGCGATGGGGTGTTTTGAAATATTCAAACACTACAGAATTTTATAAAATAATTCAATAAAATCTTAAATAAGTCACTTAATTATTTTTTTAAAAATGTGATAGTTTTGATTATAAATATATATTATGTTATATTTTTTATCAATATACATATGCATATATTTTGATTATAGATAGATATGTATTATTATAAATATTCTATTACTACAGGATCTGCATTTAATTTAATTTAATTTTATTTTTTCAATAAATTAATTTTGCTTTATTGTTGTATCATTTAATGGAATAAACATAGAAAAACAACAAGAAAATTAATAGTGCACATAATTAAAAACAAAATTTAAATGATAATAAGGCCTCCTGGCCGAGTGGCCAGCTCTCTGGTACTACAGGTTTCTGGTTCAAGTCCCGGAGGTGTAAGGAATTTTTGTAGTGGTTGGTAGATCCTAACAAACCGTAGATCCCGGTCTAGTAAGATCGTAAAGGTTGTGGGGGGTAGTGTTGTACGCGTCCGTGCATATCTTCAAGCTACACGTGCCCCCTGGATAGTGCTAAATGAGTAACAACGGTAAGGCCCTTGCTCATGGCATAAAGAATAACTATCTGCATTGCCAGATGCATTAGAACAACAGATTTAGATTATTAATTTAATTCGTATATAGTTGTTGTAATGAAACTTATTAGAATAGAAGTGAAAATTGTTGTGAAACTGGAGGAAATTTAATTATTTGCACTCGACTTCTTAACAAAAATACCATAGACCCCTCACAAACATCCATGCCACCACCAGGCTTCGAACCTGAAACCTGTGGTACCAAAGGCCAACCAAGTTGAGAAGTTATTGACAAAAAATATGATTTTTACACTTTTTTTTATAATTTAGTTATCAAATTTATTATTTATATTTATCTCAAAATTAATTGAAAGAAACACAATTGTTTGTTTGTGATAAAAAAAAGTTATTTTCTTATTAATTTCTTTGGAAAAAAATATCTTTTTTTTTTATTTCCCTAAAATGAAATACCATTTTCGATGATATTTAAACACGGGATTCATAAGATAATTACTTATCATTATCATTATAAAAACATTCATTATGTTAATAATAAATCTAATAAAGAAAAGAAAAAAAATTCCAGCTGCCGATGAAGATGAAAAAAAAAAAAAAAAAAACTGTTTTTACTTTCTATTTAAAAACGAAATCCGAGCAGCGAGTGCCGAAAACGGTCAAACACGAGGGAAGGAGCCATTGACCCCGATTCAAAGATGAACCACCGACGCATCTGTGGTACTTCCGCGTTTTAGCATCCACAACCACATTACCTTCCGAAAAAATGCCCCCGGGATTGTAATAATAACCGCAATTGTTTTCGTTTCTTTACGGTAATCTATCACAAAAACGAGTTATTTCAAACAATGGAGTTCAGTAATTAACTCGCCCCCCTTTTTTTTTGTAGTTTTGTTGATTTTAATTTTTTTTGTTCGGCCCTGGCATTTGAATTTTCATTGTCGAAGAGTAATCAAATTTCAACGGCCGTGGATTTCCGCAAACATTTCATGTGGTGTTTTATTTTATTTTTTCCAAGTTTGTTTATAAAATGTTTGGAACAGTAGCAGTTTGAAATGGATTGGAACATTAGCATACCGAGTTTTTGGATAAACATTTTATTATCCAATCGTTTTTTTTTTATTTTAAGTTTACCTAGACTGGTTTTTGTGTTTAGAAAGAAATTTTCAAGTTTAGATGTAACGAACGTCTAATGCGTTTCATTACCTAAGTGTTATGTTTGTTTATTTTATTTTTGACCTTCTAAACATTTCGTATAAATTGTAAGAAATACGGAAGTTAAATTAAATATAAAATTAGTTTCTTCTCTTAAACAATTTATGATTTTCTTAAAATATCGATTTATCGAATTCAAATTTTGAAAATAAAAAATAAATTTAGTTATCGTAAGTTTTCATTTATTTTAAAATAAAATGAAATATGATATTCATTTTTATTTAAAATATTATATCGTCATGTATCAACAAAATAATTAATATGGAATTCTAATTATTAGATTTACATTTCAAAAAAATATCTAAAATTTGTTTAAAATATTGATTTATTGAAATGCAAAATTTTGGAAAAAAAAATAATAATAAATTAACAGTCATTATTAGTAATTCAAGTTCTTTATACACAGAATATGCCAGCTTTCAATTCAGTTCATTTCTAAAATTCATTACTTGTTTTCTTTATTTCATTATTTCTTTTCATTTATATATTTCATTATTTCTTTTCATTTATATATTTCATTATTTCTTTTCATTTATATATTTCATTATTTCTTTTCATTTCTGTAATTCATTACTTGTTTTGTTCATTTCTGTAATTCATGTTTTCATTTCTGTCCATTTCTATATTTCATATTTTCATTACTGTTCATTTCTCTATTTCATTACTTGTTTTATTTCTGCCCATTTCTATAATTCATTACTTGTTTCCATTTCTGCCCATTTCTATACTTCATTACTTCTTTTAATTTCTGTTTATTTCTCTAATGCATTGCTTGTTTCAATTACTGTTCATTTCTCTATTTCATTACTTGTTTTCTTTTCTGTTTATTTCTATAATTCATTACTTGTTTTCATTTCTATAATTCATTACTTCTTTCCATTTCTATAATTCATTCATTTCATTTCAACCCATTACTTTCATTTTTAAAGTTCAATTAGTCAATTATTTGAGTTACTTTAAAAACACACAAATAACACAAATAATAAAACACTAATTATTTTTTAAATAAAGTATCCACCCCTTTTAACCTCCCACTCATAAAAACTCGAGCAAGGGGTTACAGCTGTAGTATATCAACGGAATTATTATGCGATCTAGTTTCTCGGAGGTGAACGACCTTTAAATATTTTAACCAAACCCCAGAAAAACCTAAGAACTTTCACTTCGATGTTTACATAATTCAATTCGAACTAAGTTTATCTTTATTATCTCTTTTTTCCAACTCTTTTATCTCTTTGTATGTATTAGCATTTATTGCATTTAAACCGACTCCTCTAAATTTGAGAATGTGGTGTTGGTGGAGCTAGCCTCGTTTCACCTGAACTTTGCTCTCCATTTCCCTATAGGACACCACTTCCGCATTGCATTTAGCATACGCCAGGTGGCGCAAGTACACCTTTACAGCCTAATTTCGGCCGTCTGCATAAATACTATCATGCAGATACAGAGTAGGGGGGGGGGGGTAGTGCAGATGAACGTTCTTTTATGATCGTTCTTTCTCTAGGGCACTTCCTATTTGATTCGAAAAATCACGTTTTATTTCTTTTAGGTGAAGATATTAAGGGAACATTACTTATTTTTTTTAATGAGTGTCTGAATTTTTTTTGTTGAACTTGTTGGATATTTTTGATAGATGTGTGGGTTGGTACTTCTGGTAGCATTTGAAGAGTCTTTTGATTTAAACCTATTTGCATGGTGTCATATGAGTATATAACTATGATAAAGATGTTATAGCATATAATGGGGATACATTGGGATGTAGGCAAAAGTTCAATTTGTGAATTTTTTATTTATGTATTTTTTTTAACTGACCTGAAAATTGTTTCATATTTGTAATGTAGAAACGAGTTCTCTTGAGCTAGTTCTTAAATTTTTGATTTCTCTAAAAATTTGAAGAATGGCATTACTTTATGTAATTTATGTGTTAAAGTATTATATAAAATATTGAAGTGAAATAGTGTTAAAAAATTGCCCCAGTCTATGATGATGTCCTAAGTTTCGAATGTACATTATAAGTTTTAATAAATATGAATATACAAAATCAACAGATTTGGTGAAAATTTATGTTGCTTAGACTGAATAACATTTGAGGTAACATTAAAGGTACTACTATGTAGATGGGGCCTGATGTCCGAGTGACTAGCACTCTGGTGCTCGGAGTCACAGGTTTAGGGTTCGACTCCCGGTGTTGCCATGGATGTTGTTTTGTAGTGGTTCGAAATCCACTTTAAGCCATAGCGCCCGGTCTAATTGATATTGGGCTTAGGTCTGACAACTCTACCCCGCGAAAAGTCAGCGATACGGAGCCAAGTCAGACTTCTACCTACGAGTGCTCCATCACAACAGAAGCTGTCCCCCTCCTTCCATGAGACCACACAGGTTCTTGGACTTGGTCTAGATGTTGCTGTCTACCAAGTTGGACAAGAAACAGCACTATGCAGATGCAGGAGATAATGTTTCAAATACAAAATAAAATTAATTGAAGTTTCAGTTTAACTATCTATAATATAAGAAACTAGTTACTAGAAGAAGATTACTAGTTAATAGTTTTATTATTTCTGCTTGAATTCTATAAATAAACAATTGAATTCTATCAACGTTTATTTTTAATTCAAGGTAGTTTATTTTAACATAACATATTAAAATGTTTTAAATTACGAGAATTAGCAATTCAAGTTTCAATTATGAATTTCCCCAAGCCAATACATTTTTTTTATAAACATAAAATCCACATGCCTAATTTAAAAGCTTGAATCCTAAATAGACTTAATTTGTTATAAAATCTGACAAAAATTAATTGTTAATTAAATTTTGCTGTTAATGGAATATATCTTATATAGTTTTTGTAGGTACTGATAAAGTTACTAGAATAAATCTCCCAATTCTAAAAAAAGGATAATAGTACGATTTACCTATTCGACTTTTTCTACTCGCTAAAAAAAGAAAATAATAAATCACACGGTGCAGTTAAAAAATCGCTTAGCAATATTAAAGAAAATCAAGACAATTGAATGATACCATCTGCAATAAAAGAAAAACGTATCACGATGCAGCGAAGTGTGGAGGAGTATCACGATTTTGTAACTATTACATGCTCAAGTACTTCACATTTTCTCGGCAGACGTTACTTATTTGGCGGCCGTTGACCTCAGAAGATCGCCAAAGCTCACTGACCCCTTGGCTTTTTCTGCAGATCTCTGTGTTTATGAGTTGGCGAAATATCTCTCCTGGGTCATGGATATGGCAAAACACGAGTTTTACGTAAATCCGCGATTGTTTTCATGTTCTTTTATAGGATTTATTTATTTATTTATTCTTTTTTTTGTGTGCGTGAATTACCTGGACTTTGTTTTCTAGGCACGTAAAAAAAATGCCATGTAAGTTGTGATGTGTTGCAAAAAGTTTTGTTGATTATCACTTTCCCAACTGGCTTCTCCTTTCAATAGGAAGCTGTCAGAAACGAGTTTTTTTAGGGCTTATAGTGGATGCGCTTTATTATTATTTTTTTGCAATATTCTTCTGTTCGTAATTCAAATTGACATGTAATGCGAAAGTTTCGCATGTCTTTTCTGAAGGTCAACAATCTTTACTGCTTGCGTCGGCTCCTAAATCTGATGTCTTGATTTAAATTATTTTTTAATACCTGTCAATGTGTAAATATACTATTTGGAGCGTTTTTTTATTGAGAATAAAAGATTTTTAAGTTTCAGTAGTAAATTATATGTCATAACAATAAATTCGTTTTTTTTCTCAAGAAAAATGTTCTAATATTCTCAATTGTATTCAGTATTTAATATAAAGCATAAATTGTAAGTTCTGATTTATTATCGACTTTGCATAATAATTTTTCAAATAAATCAGTATTTTGTAAAATAAGTTTTTTTATTACTACAAAAAAATTAATAAAATATTTTAAAAAAATGTAACGTCTTATGTACTTCATTGGCGCAACAGCACCACGTTGGGCCAAGACCGTCTGCCTACTGGCAGATTTCGAAACAGGAGATGGTTCTCTTTTTACGAAGTAGTATTGTCAGCCCTACGTCCAACGGTCATATTGGACCGGACTTACGGTTTAAAGTGCATTCCGAACAACTACAAACATCCAAGGCACAGCCGGGACTCGAACCTACAGCTCCAAACGCCAGAGCGCTAAAAAAAAAAAAAAAAAAAAAAAAAAAAAAAAAAAAAATGCATTTAGCCATCAGGTCCCTCTTATATAGTTATTAAAACTTTTTTTTATGAAATTTATGTTTTTTTGCAACTAGAAATACTTTGTAGAATTTTTGCAGAATATGTAACACGTGCTAGAAATCGTATTAATAGAGAAATATATGATATCAATTTCAATGCCAAATAAAGTTATTTTCAAAAACTTTTAAAATTCAAAAAATACATTTACAACTCTCTATTATACACATGATTTTTTTTTTTTTTTTTTTTCTTTACATTTAAATTTATTTAAAATTGCATGTTAGTTTATAAATACAAGTCCTCAAAATATTTTTGTTATTACTTCAACATTTAAATTCGTATCTTATGCATTTTATTATAAATTATTCATTTTATTATATACTTTTCTTTCATACCTATAACAATTTATCAGTAGGAATCTTTTATTAAGACATTAAGTTTTCATTGAATATTTTAATATAAATTTTATAGAGTTGTCATCTTTACATCATTATCCAGCTCTCCATCCTATAAAACCGTGTAATTTTAGCTAACTAAATAATTTTCTGTCCACTATATAAAGATCTACATCTCTGAGGTTTTCTGATTTACTGCAAATACTTTTTTTGTTCAATTACTCGCTCGTTTCACCTAATTAAGCATTTTAAACAGAAGAACCTCTTCGTTTAGTGCAGAAAACTGTCTTGTTTCCCAAATAACAGTTTAGTTTATTGCCTGTTCCTTATCAATGCTGAGCTATTTGTTGTGTGTCGGAGAAGATGCGAAATGTGTTGGACAGATAACCTCTCTCTGGGAGCGAGAGGAGGTTAATGCTCTTCCCGGAGTCAGCGACCTCCGGTAGTGGATTCTTCCGTTTGCGGTAATACACCTTCGCCCGCACAAATGCTGCAGAGAGAGAAGTCCATTTTTGTGAGACCACAGGTTTCACTTTTCGTAGTGGGAGGTCAGTTAGGAGCAGTGACATTTTGTAATGTGTCACTGTCGGGTGTGAGTCACTGAGGAGGTTTTCGTGATTAAAAAGTGAAATTTTTTAAAAAAAAATTGAACGAAATGAATGAATAGAAGATAAATTGTGAATCACATAATAGAATTTTTAGTTAATTGTTATTTAAATTAGTTATTTGTTTTCGAATTTGTTGGATGCGGTCTCATGTATTTATATTCCGAAGTTTTAGTGGGAAGATTTAGTGGAAGTGGATTTAATGAAAATTATGCTTCAATATTATATTTTTTTGAAGAAAATAATTATAAAAAAGGAAAATAACGTGAAATAGGTTGTATATTAAATGCAACTATAAAATGGAAAAAGAGAAAATAGTTATTAAAAGCGATAGGGGTAAAATAAATAAATAAACGTTCTGAAGATCTAAAAACAGCAAAAAAGAGATTTCTTATAGTTTTTTTTTATAAAGCTAAAGGCAAAAAATGTACATATATCTCAATAAAAAAAACTAAAAAAAAATTTTTTTTTTTTTTTAATTACTAAAGGTAAAGAAAAAAAAGTAATAAAGCACTTAAAAAGGAAACAAATATATTTAATAAATTCGTGATATTCTTCTTCTTATTATTATATATTGTGTTTTTATATTATTATTTTGTGCTTTGATGAATATTCCTTCCGCTCTCTGATTTATATATTTTCAAATGATGCAGTTATTGTATTGCATTGTTTTTTAATTTCTCAAATAATTTACCTTATGTGTATTTTATATTTTTATATAGTCTCTCATTTCATTTTATTCACTTTACAAAATTTTAATTTTTCGATATTTTGTCAAATTTTTCCTCATTGTTCAGCTTTTGTAACGCCTAAAGTGAATTTTGCAAAAATTTTCCCGCCTCCATCCCATCCATTCAGTTTCACCCACATCATTCCCAAATTGTATTGGAGCATCTCAGCTCTAGGCACAGTGATGTGGCGCAGTGATTCTTAAATATGGCTCATTATGAAAACTCATTTTAGTGTGTAATAATACATAAAACCTTATTTTATTGATTAATAAGTAACTAAATTTAAAACATTGTAACAACATGCTTACATTTTAAACATTAGAGAGCCATGAACTTCTTAGACCGGCTTAAAGCACACTACATGAGCAACTTTAAAAAGTGAGCAGCAAATGAGTACTTTTAATTTCGTGTCCGCCCACGCTTCATTTAATAAAGCATCTAAGAAATGCCCAAGAACTAATCAGCATAGTTTTTGGTTAATGATGCATAGTGTCAACCTCATATCCCCCGTGAGTTCTGGAGAGCAAACCTCCAGGATGTTGGTATGCTTGAAAGCGAAAACTCTCGCCTCATTCATTAAGGCTTGTCTGGAGACACCTGAGTTATGTAATTGAGTGTATCATAATTAGTGTGCGAATCAGAGCTTGTGCCTTGCAAAAAAAGTCGTAAGTATTAGCTAACAATGGGTGAAATTAGTCGTAAGTCTTTTTGGGAAGGATTACATCAACGATAAAATTCTTGCAAGATGTTTTAAATGTAGCAATTGCATGTGTGGTGATTAGTTATGTATGGAAAAGTTTTTATTAAATCCGTTAATTATTTTATTTAATCCTCCTCTAAATATAGTTTTAAAATTTGTTTAGTAATAAGAATTTTAATTTAATAATTTTTTTTTCAAAAATACATGACATTTTATTTTAATTATTACTTAATTTTTAGTTAATTAAAATAAGTTCTTACTATATAATTTTTTTCTTTACCACGAATTGAACGAACTTTTGATTTCAAAGTAAGACTTGTTTTCAATATTTCTCATTTTCCAATGAAGTTTTAGCTCAGTATAATAATATTTTTCCGGCATAAAACCTTTTCGAAATCTTGGAAATACTATTTTATTTAATTATTCCGGGATTTTTAATTAATTAAAATCAATACATAATAACATATTAAAAGTAAAGTCGTTAAACGTCATTTAATTCCTCCCGCCACGCTATTTTACTGTTAACTATACTAAAACTTTCAAAAGATGTAAAATAATATTTTATTTAATTATTACCCAATTTTACCTAATTTAAATCACTTCAAAATTCTACATCTTTCATTTCAAAGGACTTTACGGTATAATAAACTTGAGCTATGCTGTTTTATCAAATGCTGTTTTAATTATGTTCCTCTTTACTATCTAGTGCGTTTTTAACATTCCTTTGTTTTCTAAAAAGAAAAAAATGTAGTTTAAAAGATTCATTTTTAAATAAAATATTAATAAGATCCACAAATATTATTATATACTTATATTATCATAATTTATGAAGCCTTTTTAGATGACCATCAAAATCTATCAGAATAATTTTTGAACTAGGAACCATTGCCACTATCTTAATTAGCTACTTTTTCATTTACAAAGTAGAACTTTATTGAATTTTAAAGTCTAAAATCGTAAAGTCTTTATAAGTTATTATGTTACCGAATACATACATTGGAAAAACTTAACAAGAATGTGTTCCGATTTTCCCTACATGTAATAGATACAAAAATACTTTAATTCACGTATTTGTCCCAAGCAGTGTCTAGTCAGTACAAGAAACTTAAAAAAGTGGGTGCCCCAAATTTCAAATTGACAAATCTGACTCGCATGTAATTCCCGTTTCCTTTCCCAAACTGTATTACTTGATGTAAAACACTTGTAACCGCATTTCTCAATAGTATTATAACATTTCGCCGGTTAGTTGGCTAAATAGATCAAAAGGGTGTTCGCGGATTGTTAAAAAGCATTACCTAACTTGGCACGCTTTTTACTTCGCAGCGCTCTAGTAAATGCCATTGACCCCGTCTTTGGCGAAAGCACGTCGTTTTCTTATTCTAATCATTATATGGGAATATTTTAATGCTTCTCCCGAAAAAACGAATTTTCCTTCGCTTCTCTGGAGTCGAGTGGGAAAATGCCTTCGCAGCTTTAGGCGTCTAATCGATGGTTTTGTGGAAAAGGTTGTACTATGTAGTTAAAAGGGTTGGATCTGCTAGAATGGAACATTTATTTTAAAAGGTGTAGTTTAGGCTGTTTATTTGCTTCAATAACTTTTAAGAATAGGGATTTGGAATTTTAGCATAATCACTCGGCATTTTTTGCTTTGGATTTTATTTGAAGAGATTGATCCGGAATTGAAAGTTAAATTAACGTTAAAATTGAAGAATATACTGATATTTATATGTTATAGTTTTTCAATGCCAAGCATTTGGTCTAAAGTCATTCGTAACTAGAATAATAAATAAAAAGTTCAATGTACCCCTTATGATAGAACGTGCTACATTGTACTCACAATTTAAACAAACTTCCATTAGCATGGCAATGTCCTACCCGCTAAACCTCTTCGATTAGCTGTTGGCCTGATGGTCAGTTGGCTAGTGCTGTGGCGTTTGATATAGGCCTCAGGCTCGAATCGTGGCGGTGGCATAGATGTTTGTGAGTGGCTCAGAATTCACGTTAAATTGTAGGTCCCGGTCTGATTAGCCCAAAGTGTGCAAGAAATGATCGTAGAGCGGCAAACCAAACCAAACCAAATCTTCGATTTATTTCGATTATTATTATCCAAAGTTATGTACCAATAAAAACAGCTCTTTTTAACTCTTACAAAATCCTTAACTGTTAATGTTAAATAAACCATAAACTTTATTTGAAATTGAAAATTTAAATTAATTTAAAAATCATCAATTTTTAAAATTGAAGTTATAAAATATTTTTATTTTGTGAATCAACTGATATGAAAATGCACTATTAATTTTTTTTGTAGTATGCGAAAGATATGAAGGCAAATATGAATTTACTTAAAATAAGTTAAAAGTTTTTATGAATATGAATTTTATTTGAATTGCAAAATATGATTTAAAGATAGTTAAAAAAAATTATTCAAAAAAATTGTAAAAAATCTAAATTAACTTAAAAAATAAATTTTAAAAAAATTTATTGAAAATAATATTTTGTAGTATTTTTTGGTGTTTAAAAAATTTATTTTAATAAAAGTTATAGTTAAAAAAAATTTATATATTTAATTATTATTTCCGTTATTTTCTATAATTTTTCTATTTCGGTACTTTTAAAAAAAAAAAAGAACTTCCATTTCTAGATATTTCTCTGACAGAGTTCATAGCTTGCTCGGATCTGGCGAATCAGGTCATTGACATAAGGATTCACTCTGAAACTCACGTGACTCGATCTTTTTTGTCTTTCTCCTCTTAATTGCTGGTGATATATTTCGAATTATTTTTACTTGTAAATCGTTGTTTTTTCTCCACTTTCTTTTCTAATGTGGAATGCTCGATTAATCTTTTTTACGTTCATTGCTTGTAAATTTAGTGACTCTCTACAATCTTTTCTCGCCAGGTCTCGTGAATCAGGTCGTTGACCTATTGATCCACACTGTATACGCTTTAATTTAAATTCAAGATAAAATATTTTTATCAAGAAATTTATAACCTTTATTTTTGCATATAAGTGTTTGTTTGATAATTAATTGTTTACTTTGGAAGTGAATAGATTTTTATCATATCTTTCGTAAATTTCATGCAAAATCTTTCGAATATTATAAATTTTCTTGTAATATCTTTAAAATCTTGTAAAGTTTTTTGTAATATCTTTTGAATCTTGTAAATTTTTATGTAATATCTTGCAAACCTTGTGAAGTTGTGTGTAATATTTTTCGAATCTTGTACATTTTATTGTAGTATCTTTCAAATCTCGGAAAATCTTCGTGGAATAACTTTCGAATCTTGCAAATTTTTGTGTAATATCTTCTGAATTTTATATATATATGTATATATATATATATATATATTATTTTTTTTTTTTCATGTGTATATGTTATTGACATATTCACATACAATAAAATAGTCAGATAATATATTTTTTTCATTGAAAATATTGTCAAAGGTTAGTTTACAACTAACATTGTAATATAATATGCTATTTTACCATGGAATAGATAGTTAGAAAAAATAATGTCCCATCAAAAATTTGACTGTTTACCTCATAGTCTGTATATCTTATATTCTGAATCACGTGAACCCATAATTTTTTTAAAAATTTTTCTCAATTAAAATCTTTTAAATCCATCATAATTTTTTTTTATTTATCTTTTCAGAAAAAGTTTAGAACGTTTTAATTTAAAAACGGATCATTAATCTTACATTTTTTGCTGCTAAATTAACTCACCCTTTCTACACAATCTTTTCCAGAATAAATTCATAGTCATAGGATTTTGCTTAGCCGTTCATTAACATTGCAATACTTACTTCTCTGCATAAAAAAAATTATACATATATGTATCAATTTAAGACCATTAAAGTATATATTTAATTCAATTCACTAATAATTTTTAAAAATTTTGCTATATTTCCTGTATCATTCTCAGCAAGCATTACCACATTGTCTCGCCATCAATTAAATAACATATCCTAAACTAATTTCCCCCAAATCCATTCATGGTTTATTTGGATCCTGCGAATGAGGTCATTGACACATGGATTCACATGCGAGTGAGATTTTTTTCCTGCGAACCCGGCAGCATTCTAGCAAAAAAAAGCCCAAACAAAACGATCTGGTATCGCTAGTCGAGCATAGCTGCCATCGGACAAGCTATTACGCTACTAAGCGACGCTGTCCATCAAGCCAGAACGCCGAGATCCTTCATTTAAAACACAACATGAGAGTCCGCTAAACAAGACGATCTGAAGTTCATTGCCATCTACGATTCTTTTTTTTCTTCTTATGCATTGTTACCGCGCATCTTTTTTTTTTTTTTTTTTTTTTTTTTTAACATTCTTTTTTGTTTTCTGATGCGTTTAAAAAAAAAAAAGAAAGAAAGAAACTTTAACCAACCAAGCCTTTGACTCACGTAACACACTTTCGCTTATTCCCGAAGTCAATGCTCTACGTTGACCTTGGCTTTTTTGAAATGCATCTCTCTCTCTATCTCAATCGTTTTGGCATTTGCATAAAAAGGAGGTTTTTACTGACGTCACTTTTGACCTGCCAGTGACTGTTTGGGAAATGGAAGTTTCGGCTTTATTTATATTTATGCTTTCACTCGAAGTTGGAGGTTCAAGAACCTTTTAACGTTCGCAAACGGTGTGGTGCAACGTTTGGAAATGGAATGCGATGAAGGCTTTTTTTTTTCGGCCATTGTTGTTGGACCTAAGGTTTCGTCAGGATCGGATTGCATGGGATTTTGGTTATGAGCGAAATTGCCTGTAAAAAGTTTTGAAATTAGTACTCGCGAATTCGTTCTTAACCCATGATATACCTATATCACCTCTTTCGTTACGAAACTTAGGTTTTTACCATGCTAAAATGACGTGTGTTGGAATTATGAGGTCTTCTGAGTTCGTTACACTTTTAGTGCTGAATATTAAATTGTTCGGAGAAATTCGAGTTAATATAACGTTTTGATATGTGAACTTTGTCTTTTAATTATACTGATTTGCTTACAAATATCAGACACTTTACATAAATTCCTTCATGGTTGGAATGTATCACAAAATCAGTATTACCCAAGGTACACCACTAACCTATACCAATGTTGTGCACCATACTTTCGAACGAATCCTGTTATCGTAAGAGAACAACCAGTCTCCCCACACACACACAATCTTCTTAAAAGTATTTAATAAGTCCTTTCTGGCTTATTTTTTTTTCAACGATGCAAACACAGGAACTTTCAGTTGCTAGTTGTCAAGTTTCTCCTATGCCCATGATGACCAATTGGCTAGCGCTCTGGCCTTTGGTACCACAGGCTTCAGGTCAGAATCCTGGATGTTAGTGGTTCGAAATCCACATTAAACTGTATGTCCCGGTCTAATTAGCTCAAAGTGTGCACAAAATGATTGAATCCTAGCTGATGCATGGATGTTAGTGGTTCGAAATCCACTTTAAACTGTAGGTCCCGGTCTAATTAGCTCAAAGTGTGCACAAAATGACTGTAGAGCGTCAAACCAAAAAAACCTATGCCCATGTTAACTATAAACCTTATAACACTGCGTTTTCAAGAATTGTCATCCCTGATACCAATCCTTCCTAAGTTACAAATACATACAAACCAATATAAGAGTAAATATCAGTCAAATAACACTAGATTTTAAAATGTTACATTTTGAAATTTCTCAATAAAAATATTTTTAAGAAAACACATTTAGAATTTTGGATCATTTTTAATTTGAGTGCAAAAGAGTGTTTACAAAACTGCTTTTAGAAGCAATAAAAAATAAATATATATTTTTTGTAAAAATATTATTTATTCGTCAATTTCTTCCCCCCCCCCCACCCCCTGATTATTTTCCTATATGCGAGAAAAACTAAAAAACAAGCCCCACATGCTCTTTTATGACCCTCAATTTCACTCCTGTCCAACTACCTCAGCAGTTGGTTTCGGTATCAGTTCGGTACAATAGAAGTTCCCTGAGTCGTGTGGCTTGAAAATAACAATTTAGAAGAGGGTGGACACACACGACCCAAACAACTCTCTCCTGCCTGCCCGCCAAACGGTTTTGTTTGTCCCCATTCGCTTTCTCCACCCCCTCCCTTTCCCTCCCCCAACGCGGAAATAGTTCCGCACGTGCTGAACACCGTCCTTTCACTAAAGTAAACACGGAACTGACCGTTTTCGGCCAACCCCTTTTACGCAAGGGGTGTTTTCCGAGAGGGGTTGTTTTCCGGGTATTTTCCACCGTCCAGCTGTCTAGGGGGGTTTGCTGATGACTTCATGGCAAGAATGCCGAACGGTAAATAGGGGAAGGGGGGAGGTGCAGTTTGACCCATAGTGGTCATATTAGTGTATATGGTGTTTACCTTCCGAGGTTTGGTGTTGACGCCGGTGTTATTTTCCGATTTCTTTATTTGTGTTTATGTTCCGGGTTTTCTGTTAATGTACCAAAATACTGAAATAATAATACTTTTTTATTTATAATAAGTATGAATATGTATTTTTTTAATACTTTTAATATAGTTTTTAAAAATCGAATATTGTATATGTTTAAAAGAAATACGAATTAAAAAATTTGACCATCTTTTATTATTATAATATTTGACGGAAATAATAATAATAATAATAATAAAAAAAAACGTATAAAATGTAGCAAAAATGTTTTTAATTTTTATTCTGGCTTTAATTTTTTCTTCTATAAATAAACTGAATTATTTGTCTTGCTATAAAGACGCTATTCATAGCGAAAAAAAATTAAAATATCATTTTGAATAGCTGTTTTAATATATTAGGAACTAATTGTAGTATCTATCATGGTCTTTCATTCTATTAAAATATAATTACACATTTTTTGTATTTTTTAAAGATATACTGTATCGTTTAAAGACATACTTTGTTGTTAGTCACTGATTAACAAAATCATTTTTTAACTCTACAAACATGCAAGTTTTAAAAATTTATAATTACACTTACATTATATACAAAAATGCTTGCAAAATTCTTATTTTGGGGCCCCTAGTTTCCCCCATTTAAAACCAACCCATGGCGTCTTAATTGAACATTCCAGATTTTTCCGTACAGAAATCTTACGAAACCGCCGAATCTTATTAACACCAAAGCTACTAACCAACTTCTTTCTTTCAACCCTACTTATTTCACAACCCACAATCTAGAACCTCCACCTTTGTTATTTCCCAATTTCACAACCGACACTACCTTAAAAGCCAATGGTTTATTAGCTGTTCGGCATTTCCTAATGAGGTTTGGCAAAGATCATTCAACTCTTTCCAGAGGGAGGGCCCATCCCTGACCCGATGTCGTAAATACTGAGGCACGTGGGGCCTAAAAAAGGGCTGCTGAAAGGGGCCTGGAAGTTGTTTTGGACGTAAAGGGCCCTACCCTGTAGAACGCGCGGAGTATGCTCATTTTGTTGTCAATCCTACAATGACCCATCTGTCTTGCATGTTTACCTGGTGAGGTTTAACTGAGCGTGAGCGACAAACAGTTTTCTTACCTTTTTGCTTGCCTGTAAATTGGTGGGATGGCTTTTTACAATGTGACACGAGACCATAAAGAAGTGAATTGTACTTTTTTAAAATTATTATTTGGATTGCTATTGCACATGTCATATCCAGATATTTTCTGTTTTTTGATGGAGATGGCCATTGGTTGTTTAAGAGAACCACAAGGGAGTGATTTTGATGAAGTGAAAATGGAAACATTGATTAATGATTTAAAAAAGAGAGAGAGAGAGAGAGAATAAATAAGAGAAGTAATAAACAGATATCGATATGAATTAATCAATAAATAGATATCGACTGTAGCCTATACACTTATGGCTAGAGTATGGTACTTAGAGTATGGTACTTTATTAGTTTGCACATGAAGTAATAATTGTTTCAATTGTTTGTTTTCAATATGCAATTAAATAAATTGTTTGCATTCGAGGTATACCAAAGAATTATTTATTATTACATCTTTATTAGACGTATTATTATTACATTTTTATTAGATGTATTATTATTACATTTTTATGACATTAATAAAGTTTATGATTAAAACAAGCTTACTTTTTTGTAATAATGTCTTTTACTAAACATTTTCCAATATTTTAAATTCATTAAAATAATTATGATAAAAAAATATCGTTGGTTTAGCGTTTTAAACTGTCATAAGTCAGAATTATGAAGAGATATATATTTCATGCTCTCAGATTTATACTTCTGTTTATATGAATTTTTATAAGTGAATGCGATGATTATTATTTATTGATACTCTTAAAGTAAGTTAAATATTTCTTAATTCTTAAATTAAAATTGAATGAAAATAAAATTCGGAAATTAATTAATTTGCCCAAAATTTTTTAGTGAATCATTTGTGGTTTCTCACTATAAATTGAATAACTGTTATATATATAAGATAAATATTTAATAATATAAAATAATATTATTTAAATTCAATTATAAAATACTATATTTCAATTTAATAAATACATTTTAATATTATAAAAAAAAAAAAACGTATAAAATGTAAATATTATAAAAAAAAAAAAAACGTATAAAATGTAGCAAAAATGTTTTTAATTTTTATTCTGGCTTTAATTTTTTCTATAAATATAAGATAAATATTTAATAATATAAAATAATATTATTTAAATTCAATTATAAAATACTATATTTCAATTTAATAAATACATTTTAATATTATAAAAAAAAAAAAACGTATAAAATGTAGCAAAAATGTTTTTAATTTTTATTCTGGCTTTAATTTTTTCTTCTATAAATAAACTGAATTATTTGTCTTGCTATAAAGACGCTATTCATAGCGAAAAAAAAATTAAAATATCATTTTGAATAGCTGTTTTAATATATTAGGAACTAATTGTAGTATCTATCATGGTCTTTCATTCTATTAAAATATAATTACACATTTTTTGTATTTTTTAAAGATATACTGTATCGTTAAAAATTTTAAAAATTAAAATTATGCTTTTATTAAGGGGGCATCATGATGAAATTGATCCATCGAAATTTATCGTTAAAAATTGTAAAAACTTTAAAAATTAAATTTACGCTAACAATGTTTACACATTTTAAATTCATGCTTGATAAACGTTCACCATTGCACTGATAAAAACACACACTATCCAAAATAAACGCTTTAATTCATTCGTATATAGTTAAAGATAATGGCTATTTCATTCAAATCAAAATGACACCTTAATGACATATGCTGATTAGTTTGCCTTATCCTAAACAAAACAAACATACACCTCATTTCCATTTGTCAAATGATTATGAGATGTATTTTTCCTCATCATTCATTCTTCATAATCATTACAGAAACAAGGTTGAAACACAAGCTATAATTCACGCAAAAGCACCTTGGTCGCAAGTTACTACACCTCGGAGCCATACGGGTAATTAAAACCCATCGATATATACCAACATCTCGTGATGATCGCGGGAGTGAAGGGCAGGTTAGAAGGCAGCTGCCGGAGAGGTTATTCCACTCCCGGCCGAAAACGAAAGCAAGAGTCTCTCTCGGGAGGAGTTGAACGAACTCGTGTGCCATTGCCCTCATCTTTCCCTGGTCAAGGCCATCGTCACACACTTTTCGC
Source organism: Caerostris darwini (assembly GCA_021605075.1). NCBI lineage: Eukaryota > Metazoa > Arthropoda > Arachnida > Araneae > Araneidae > Caerostris > Caerostris darwini. Next base: position 2,804,119 of record BPLQ01010518.1, on the reverse strand, counting down.
ACGGGGAGGTTTGTTTCGAATTCTGGCACGTCCCGTCTTCGGTTGTTTGGGAATGCTTTTTTTAAGGGGGCATCATGATGAAATTGATCCATCGACTTTTTGGACAGCGAGGGTCAGTGGTCCTTGAATCTGCTGGGAGTTAAAACCATAGTGACGAGAGAATGTTTAAGGGAAATTTTTTGGGTGTTTTTTTGTGGAATTATGGGTGATGAGGTCGATGACCTTTTCGCGTTGTTTTGAATCTAATAGCTCCTATGGCTTTTACAATTTGATAACGTTATGTATTAGTTCTAATGAAGATTCTGGTTTTTTAATGAAGATTCTGGTAGAGGGGTGAAGTAAACTTCTAATGTATTTCTGTGGTTTAAAACCACACAGGTACTCCTCCTTAATTGGTACTTTCGTTGTCTTGGTAGCAAACAATTTATTGATTTTGGAGATCAAGGGTCGACAATTTATATCATGAACAAAAAGTCTCGCAGAATGGGGAGGAAACATTTTGGAAGCGAATTTGTTGCTTTAGGTAGATTTTTGGGAAATTTTAGATGATGGGGTCGTTGTCAGCTGTTTGGGAATGTTTTTTTTAAGAGGGCATTATGGAATCAATCTATCGACTTTTTGGACAGCAGGGGTCAGTGGTCCTTGAATCTGCTGGGAGTTAAAAGTTATAGTGATATGCACCATGGTGAAGAGAGAATGTTTAAGGGAAATTTTTGTGGAATTATGGGTGGTGGGGTCGATGACCTCTTCGCGTTGTTTTGAATGTGATAGTTCCTATGCTTTTTTCATTTTGTAAAAGTTATTATGTATTGGTTCTAATGAGGATTCTGATTTTTTTAAACTGGTAAGGGGCTACAGGCCTGAGTAGAGGGGTGAAGTAAAGTTCTGAGGAAGAGCTTCTGCGGCTTAAACCACACAGGTACTCCTCCTTAATTGGTACTTTCGTTGTCTTGGTAGCAAACAAATAATTTATTGATTTTGGAGATCCAGGGTCAATGATTTATATCATGAACAAAATGCCTCACAGAATGAAGAGAAAAATTTTGGAAGGGAATTTTTTGCTTTAGGTAGATTTTTGGGAAATTTTAGATGATGGGGGTCGTTGACCTATTCGTGGAAGCTTTTATCGTTTTGGTGGCTTTCGTTTTTGTAACTGGCCCTAATTATGCAGCTACATTTTATTAAATGTTAATATTGGCTTAAAGATTTTTTTGTGGTTTACAAAAAACCACACAGGCATTCCATAAATGCTGCCTTTGTAGTAAAATTGTTTTTTATTTATTTTGTCGAACTCAATTTATCGATTTCTGGTGAAAAGTAACAGTCAAGATTATAATTTTAAACTCTTAAGTTGATCATAAGTACCATGGTTAAAAAGAGAATTTCTATTCTTCGAAATTTTTTTTATGTACTAAGTGATGAAGTCGTAGACCTTTTTAAATTAATTTCTGTTGTTTCAACAGTTTTTGCCTTTTAAAATACTGATAACTACATTAATCATTAGAGCATCTGTGCTTATCTATGCTTTTGCAAACAAATTTTATTAGTATAAAAATCAGTGGCATAGGAAATACAAGCTCGAAACCAAGCTGCTGAAAATTTTTTTAATCGTTTTTGTAGCAAAAAATATGTAGGGACGTTTTAGCAGGAAAGCTTAAGAACGTCTGTGTTTATAGCGAAAAAAATAACCTGCAATTTTTGGACAACAAGGCCATTTTGTTTGGAAATTAAGTAATAATTACTTCAATTTCCAAACACAACGGTCAAATTTTTTAAACATCCGATTCACACACTGGTGAAATTTTTTAAAATCATTTTTGTAGCCAAAAATATGTATTGACGTTTTAGCAGAAGGGTTTTCCGAGTTTTGTCGTTATAGCGCAAAAATAACCTGCAATTTTTGAACAGCATGGCGTAATAATTATTTTAATTTCAAAACACAATGGTCCAATTTTTTAAACTACAGATTCATACACGGGTAATAAACCTCGCAGAGAGACATATAGAGAGAGGTGCTGATTTTGAAGAAGAATATTCTACTTCTGGTAGAAATTGAGCGGAATTCTGGTTGGTGGGGTCGTCGACCTCTGCGTATCGGTTTGTTGTGTTTCGGTATCGCTTGCCTTTATAGCAAAAATGTTATCATATGTTTACGATGTTGTGATGTGGTCTAGAAAATTGTAAAACTTTAAAAATATTGATGAAATGGTTCCGCGTTTATTTGGGATTTCGATAAAGTTTTGCAGAATGCCGGATGATAGGTCTTTGACCTTTCTTGCTTCCAATGTTGCTACTACAGTAACATTCATTCATTCTAGTTTTTGAACTATTAAATTATCAGACATTTAATATCAATAGTTAAGAGTAATCTGAAATGTTTCGAAAATAGAATTTATGACTAAAGTGTTTTGATGTTTACTTTTGGTTTTGAGAGGTTTTTGAACTTGTATTTCCTAAGCCACTGACATTTATACTAATAGAACTAGCTACTTAATTTGTTTCAAAAGTATAGATTAGTTATTAGAGCATATATGCTTATCAGTATTTTAGAAAACATCTCGATCGAACTTTTGATAATTCCTAGTCTTGATTTGATATCTTTAGAAGCCTCCTTAGTAGGTCATTGAACCTTTTGAGTACAATATTATATTAGTATAATAAAATGATTACTGTATAATAAAGAAAAGCGGCCAGATGGCAATTGACTAGTGTTGTGGTATTTGGGCTTCAGGTTCGAATCCTGGCGGTGGCATAGATGTTTGTTAGTGTTTCGAAATCCATATTAAACTGTAGGTCCCGATCTAATTATCGCAAAATGACCGTAGAGCGACAAACCAAACTATGTATAAAAAATAAAACAAAATTGAATTTATATATTTTCTTTTGCTAATTATTAACAAATATTGCTTCTTTTTAAAAAGTAATTATTTAGGATTCGCCATAAAGTAGATACAAAAGAAAACTAGTTTCAATGTAACAGTAAAATAAAAAGTAGCAATATAAATAAATGTACTTTATATATTTTTTATTTTATATTTATTTAAATCAAACATTCTGTTATATACATTTCCTTTTTTTTATATGCTATTTTAATTAACTTTAATTTTTTAACTACAAAAGTTTTACATAAAATATAAATTCTTTATTTTTATGAAACGATAAAAAATACAGCAGAAAAAAAATATTACGTAATATTTCTTTCTCAAAAATTAATTACAAACTTCAACCAAAAAGCAAATACAAGGAGTAAAAAAAAAAACACCTATTGAACTATTATAAAATACTACATAATTTGTTCCAAGAAAGTAATTAAACCTCCTCTCGAAGTAAAAACAAAAATTAGATTCACCTCTTTCGCAATAGCGTATGAAGCAATGAGGAAGGTCAATAACACTATTTGGCGCTCTACGCTTGGCGACATTTCTGACTGCATAATGGCGGTCAAATCGCATTTTGTAGAGATCCTCGAACCCTGCCGCCAAAAGAGTGAAAGTGTTACGATGACCCCTCCGGGAATTTCACATGGGTGCTTAAATTTGAAAATTTGATTGTGGAATTTCCATATTTAGAAACCTTCTTTAGAATTAGAATATTTTAGTAAGGATAGTTTCTACCTAACTATTTAATTAGCCATTGATAAATATAAATTAATAATATAGACACTAAGGATTTAATAAAATAAATTCACATCAGTTATTAACTGAAAGTTGCTACATAATTTGCTTTAAGAGAATGCTAATAATGTATGTAATTTTGTCGCCAACTTAAATAAGTCAATTTTTTTGCACACCTTTTAGAAACAATGTTGTTTTACTGGTACATGATTTAAGACAAATGGAGGATTAATAATTTTATTTTAATTCAAATTGCTTTGTTTGTATCTTATTTAAATTTTGAACATTATAAAAAAATACTAAAATATAAATTACTGCAGTAGAGTCAAAAATAACCATTTATATTTTATAACTGAATATTCTATTTCCAAATAATAATAATAATAATGAATAAATAAAAAAAATTAATATAATAAAAAAATAAAATGAATAAATAAATAAAAAAAATTAAATAAATAAATAAACGAACATTGATATTGGGAAGCAAATTCTGGAAAAATATTTTGGTTTTACAGTAAATAATTGTAGTAATTTAGAATAATATTATATTTTAATTGAAATACTACATAATATTTAATACTTATTGAATAGAAATATAGCTATATTTAATTTTATTATAATATTATTATTAATTTTATAATATGATATATAATTTTTTTATTATTGATTTTTTACTATCTTTTTAAAGAAAATACGATAAACAATAAATTAGCATAAAAAAATAAAAATTTGAAAAAAAAAATAAAATTGTTACTTATCATTCACAAATCTTAAATTACACGCATTTTATGATAGTGATCCGATAAAAAAAAAATTATTTTTGTGTTTAACATCCTGATTGTGTTAAAGTCAAAAATATCGTAATTGTATGAACAAGATTATTTTTAAAATTACAAAATTTTGAGATATTATCATTTTCTTTCTCTGTAAGAAACCACATTAGCATGAACGAAGATCGAACACAGATTAACAGAAAAAATTTGGGGAACGCGCACGATACCTAAATACATACTTAATGAAGCAAAACATACCTTCAAGGTATGAAACGAAGAAATGTTTTTACTCCAACCTGAACTATAGTAATTTTAAACTGATGCGTTGGGATAAAAATAGAGAAGAATGAATTTTTTCATCTTCTTTCTCCTCTTTCCTCCCTCTCCTTTCTTGTGAAATAGCAAAAAATGACTTAGAGCACAAAGTGAGAGCAGTGCAATTCAAGAGAGAGGAAGAGAGAGAGAGGAATGACCATCCAAGTTTCCTTCCTCCTCACTCCCTCCTGTAGGAGGCAACAACCCCCGGTGCACTTTCAGGTGCACGTTATTTTTTATTAAAAGAATAATATAAAGATAATAAGAATATATTGTTTGGCCGATGTTGATGCAGTGATAATTAACAATTGTTGCTTTTCAAATCAGTTTTGATGCAATTTTACAACAATTTCTTAAGTGTTATATCAGTCATACGATAATACGTAAATCACATAACCCTATGACTTATTGAACATGACGAAATATTGATTTATCTCTTGGATGTATATATATATTTGGACAAAAAATAGTATAACGATAATTAGAATATGATTTTTGGAGACTGGTGACCGAGTGGATAGCGCTCTGGCAGTCGCCGTTAAAGTATTTCGGCATTACACGGGAAAGATGTAGCAGATTCAGCGTTATCCAGGGTGCACCTTAGAGGGGAAGCCTGCCACATTACGCAACTACAATTTTATATGAACATCCTCAGTGTGGCATCTGATATGTACGCAACCTTCTCCCCTCCTACTCAAGTACAATAGAAAAACACTCCGGCCTCCAGATTTAAATTGGATTTGTGGCATGACATGAGTGTCCAAACACAAAACATGAGTGTCATATACATGAGTGTCCAAACACAAAACATGAGTGTCAAATACATGAGTGTCCAAAATTACTGGAGACAAACTGATGGTTCAAACCTTATCTATACCCGTGTAGATAAAAATATTATAAAAATAATTTTATTTAAGGTTGTATTATCTATTACATTAAAGAAAAACTTTTTTAATATTTCAAAAATAAGCTTTTAAAATATTGTAACTTCGATTTTTCCCGTGTTACTATATTTGTTCCATAGAGTCAGAAATGCAAAAATCAATTGCATTGCTTCTAAGATATAAAAATAAAAAAACAAAGAAATTAAATAAATTTAATGAAACAACTTTTCGTTCCTTATTTATTATTCACACGTGTGACCTTAAACCAAAACTATTTTTTTTCCTCTTAAAATAAAAAACCAAAACGAAAATCGTCTCGATCGTTTTAACTAAAATTTATTTACTTCCTCGTCGGTTTTTCGGAAAGAATAATAAAGAAATATTTGATAGGAGCAAAGCAATTTGATTTTATATAGCAGGTCAAATAAGTTTACCAAAATAAAATAATGATAATAAAATAAAAAATAAATAAAAACAACTCAAACTCCCTCTTTTATACCAAAAGATTCGCTTCCGGGCAAGAAGGGGAAAAAATTTCGTTCTATGAGTGTTTACATTTTCGTGAGAACAAAAATTTCGAATTCTTGGTCCAGTGTAGCCGATACTCATCGAATGTTTTTCTCCTCCCACTTGGCGAAAATATCGTCTGCACGTGTAAGAATATTTAAAACACTTTTGTTTATTTTTACTGAATAATAACTACTTTAAAACAATTTTATTCATTACATTTTTATCGTTTGTTAACTGTTCTCATCGAATGTTTTTCTCCTCCCACTTGGCGAAAATATCGTCTGCACGTGTAAGAATATTTAAAACACTTTTGTTTATTTTTACTGAATAATAACTACTTTAAAACAATTTTATTCATTAAATTTTTATCGTTTGTTTAACTGTTCTCATCGAATGTTTTTCTCCTCCCTCTTGGCGAAAATATCGTCTGCACGTGTAAGAATATTTAAAACACTTTTGTTTATTTTTACTGAATAATAACTACTTTAAAACAATTTTATTCATTACATTTTTATCGTTTGTTAACTGTTCTCATCGAATGTTTTTCTCCTCCCACATGGCGAAAATATTGTCTGCACGTGTAAAAATATTTAAAACACTTTTGTTTATTTTTACTGAATGATAAGTATTTTAAAACAAAGATTTTATTTTGCAAATTTTTATCGTTTCTTTAATTGTTATTTTTTATTTAAGTTTTCTTTCCAATGACTATTATAATAACTTACCAAGATTAGAGAGCATATTTAACTATCGATTGCTTCTATTTTAGAAATTAGTTTTATATTTATGGATATGCTATCAGCTATAGAATTAATTTTATCAATTATTTGAAGTAAATAAATTTTTTTTTACATAATATATAGTTAAAATAAAATGTTTGTGCTATGGATTTATTATACGAAATAATTACAAAATATTATAGGAATAATTAATAAAATGATTAAAAATATATTGGTATTATTATTATTATTTGAATTATTTTTATTGTCATAGTATTAAAAAATATTTATTGGGAATATATTATCTTTTTTTACAATAAAATAAAAAATGTCATAAACTATTGAAAACTACTCAGTTCCACTCATTAAATAAAAATATTTATTATTTAAATTATAATTTTTATTTTAAATTATAATTTTAATTTTTTAAAGAGATTAGCCAGGATTATTTAATTTTGCTTATATCAATTGTATCAGATAATATTTTATCAACAATTGTTGAGAAAGCAAAACTACGAGAATCATTTATCCAACTTATTAAAATTTATCAAATTAAAAACTGATTATCCACAAATATTACCTAAAAGCATTAACTTAATAATTTTTGTTAAAAAACAGTTTACTGTAAAATATCCCATTTAACAATTATTTACTAAAATTCGCAGAGGTCAATAACATGGCGACTGGAAACACGTTGGCGTTCGCCAAATCTCATTTATTTGGCGTTCTCGTGACAGGGTTCGATGTACTGAGGCTTCGAAATTCAAGGTCACTAGTGTGGAGGGAAAGTAGGCGACTCACTCATCCAGAGTACTAGGGCATTGCACTTCGATTGACGGGGTCACCGCACGGCCTCGAACTTTGGAACGCACCCCCCTATCTATCAAGGGGAATACCACTTTTCGGGAAATATTTTTAGAATCTTTTGAGGGGATAACAGTTATTTTTGTCATTTTGTGTCCACAAACCCCTCTTGCGGAGGGTTTTTTCCGTTTCTTGAATGGTATTGCGTCTTACTGTGTGACCGATGACTGCATATTACGTCTGAGGGGAAAATTTCGTTTTTTTAAATCATAATCATGTTCATGTATTTTTAATAAAAGGTAATTGTGCCTAGATACTGAAATTTTATGGAAATTGTTCTTTTAAATCCATTTTTGATTTAAAATAATGACTTTCCTGCATGGCATTGACAATGAATATAGTGGGGCAAAATCTTAATTCTGTCTATTTTCTTGGCATATTTTAATTTTTACCCATTTATAATTTTTTTTATTTATGAATTAATTCCATAAGTGATTTTATTAAAAATAAAAAATATCCATTTTGGTTTCAAAAGTTGGCTTCACTACATTGCTTTAGATAATAAATGAAGTCACTATTTTGAAAATGATATTTTTCGATATTTTAAATATAATGAACAATTTTAAGAAGATTATTAATTAAAATAATATTTATTATTAATTAATAGTTATAATTAATTAAAACTATTTATTCCAATGTTGAATTATTTTGATATCTACATAGTTGGCTTCACTGCATTGTTTTAGATAATAAATGAAACTTCTATTTTGAAAATAATATTTTTAGATATTTTAAAAATAATGCTTAAATTTAAAAAAGATTATTAATTAAATGCACAAATAATTAACTAAAACTATTTATTTCAGTTTTGAATCATTATGATATCTACATTTTTCATGTTATAATGCTTTACTCTTTATTTCAAAAACTGCAAAACATATTTTGCAATTAACCCTTTATACGAGGATAAACTTAATGCAATTTTACCTTAAAAAAAAAAAAAAAAAAAAAAGCGTTATTTTAATTTAAAAAAGATAATAAAATCAATTGTCTCATACCATGAGAATATCGAATAAAGGTTAAAAAATCAATTTTAATTTAACATAACAACATCACATGGAAAAATTGGTTAAAAATTTTACCAATCACCCAAAGAGTTCAGTGACCCAATCGTTTTGAGGGGAAATCGCTTCAATTTTTTTTTTTATCCAGTCGCGAAAATTCTCAGTAGGTTAAAAATTCCCCTTAAAAAACGGAAGCCACCCGAATGCCAGTCGGAATATCAGAGTTCAGTGACCGTTGCCAGGGTCAAGATCACGAGCGACGACATCTCAGCGAACCAACCAACCGTGTGTTGCCATTCTATCAAACGTAATTAAAGAATGTTTTGTTTATTTCTCGCACGTGATATCTGATCTGCATTAATCAGCCATTCTTGTAAACCCTTTTGTTTGATTGTGGATTGATTTGAACGAGTGGGTTTGTAATATATTGAAGAATGGGAAATGAAATAATAGTTGGAATTCTTTTTGGAAATAATGTTAATTATTAAAGATTTAATGATTAGATTAAAATAATTATTTTGTTCAGAAAACGTGTTTTCGTCATGTGAACTTTGGAGCGAGTATTATATTGTGTTACAATATATATTGCTATTATTTTGGTTTCAAAGGTCAATGCCCCTTTGCTTAGTGAAAATTTTTTTACAAATTATTTAATGTAATTCGTTTTGTGTAAAAATTGATTTTTGTACAATTTTTGATATTGTATTAGTTGATGATAGATTATAATGTATTGCTTATAATAATTGTGTAAATTACAAAGTAATTGATTATAATTAAAATTTAAATGTAATCAATGTTATTTTTTATATTTTATATTCAAAATTATATTCTTTTTATCTTAAATATTCAAATTTTTTATTTGATAATTTAATAATTATTTTTTTAAGTATCTATCAAAAAAATATTAGTTACTAATTTTGTATAAGAGAAAAATTCAAACTTTGTTGTTAAATTTTAGTCTGCAAAAAATATACCATTAATATTTTTCTGTATAAATAAAACGCTAATTTAATGTATAACTTCGTTTCTATTTTCAACTTTAATAAACATTTTAAAATTATCAATTATATTGAAACTACTTTTAATATTTTATAAAATATCCATATATTTTCTACTAAAATAATTTATGCTTTTTTTTATTTATTTTATCATATTAAATGCATTTTCTGTGTTATTTTATATCTAAAATCAGAAAAAAAAGTTTGAGAAATTATCTTATATGTAAAAGAAATCTTTCATTTTATTTCTTAAAAAATATGTATTTCATAAAATGTTTTTAAAATATTAAATTATCAATTAAAGGATTTGAAAATAATTTGTAACAAATTTTTATTTTTAAAAGCCTTAAATATTTCTGTTTGTATATTATTTTGTAAATTTAAAAACATTTATTTTAATTTTTTTTTAATTTAAAAAAATTAAAATTTAAATGCTAATAATAATAATAATGCTAATAATTAAATATAAATTTAAATTTAAAAAAAAGTTCATATGAAACAATTCCTTTCGAAATTTCAATGCATATTTCAAGTGCATATTTTTCAATTTCATTCGAAACATATGCACTCTTTATATTATCACAATCTCCTTAGATTTACCTCTACATGAATTAATGACTAAATCGCTATTGATTGTATCAAGTTATAGTCGCAATTAAAACACCTTTATGACGAAATTGCGACAGTGCTGTCCGCAACGGAACTCGGAAGTAGTAGAGGAGGCCAGAGATCACGTGTCACCCCCGAAAAGAAACAAAAACAAAAGCAAAACCCCAAAATCCAATCAACTGTTGCGTTTATTGTACCTGAAGGAAGGTAAGTAACCCTCGTTGTGCGCCTCTGAGTTGAATGACCCGTGAGCAGTGAAAGTGTTACAATGAACCGAGATCGGCAGGGAAGCACTGGTGTGTGGTAAGGAAGAGGGATTTACAGATTTCTTTCGCTCCTCTATAGGATTTGAGTGTTTGATTCTCGCAAATGATAGGGTTAGATTTGTAAAATAATTTGTTTATTAAAGAAATGTGTAATTGTAATTATTGAAAAAAAGTTTTATTTGTGTTAAGTAAAAATAAAATAAAAGAGATGCAATATTTCATTGATTTTTGAAACAATTTCATCTTCAATTGAAATTAAATATTTACTTATATTTAATTTCTATATAATATTGTAATAATATATTATATTTACTTATGAAGCATATGGTTTGATTTAAAAAAAGATAATACTCTTGTCATTCGTAATAAAAAAATAATTTGATAAAAAAATAATAAATAATAATAAATTTGATAAAAATACATTTGAAACAATTTTCAACAATTTCATTTTTTTTTGAAACAATTTCATCTTTAATAGAAATTAAATATTTACTTATATTTAATTTCTATATTATATTTACTTATGAAGCATTTGGTTTGATTTAAAAAAAGATAATACTCTTGTCATTGGTAATAAAAAAATAATTCGATAAAAAAATAATAAATAATAATAAATTTGATAAAAATACATTTGAAACAATTTTCAACAATTTCATTTTTTTTTTTTTGAAACAATTTCATCTTTAATAGAAATTAAATATTTACTTATATTTAATTTCTATATTATATTTACTTATGAAGCATTTGGTTTGATTTAAAAAAAGATAATACTCTTGTCATTCGTAATAAAAATATAATTCGATAAAAAAATAATAAATAATAATAAATTTGATAAAAATACATTTGAAACAATTTTCAACAATTTCATTTTTTTTTTGAAACAATTTCATCTTTAATAGAAATTAAATATTTACTTATATTTAATTTCTATATTATATTTACTTATGAAGCATTTGGTTTGATTTAAAAAAAGATAATACTCTTGTCATTCGTAATAAAAATATAATTCGATAAAAAAATAATAAATAATAATAAATTTGATAAAAATATAAAAAATAATTCAAAATTAGTTATATAAATATAAATATAAATATTAATATAATTTATTTATATTATTTATAAAATATTATATATTACTTAGATTTCTATAAATAATATTATGAATAATGGCAATAAATATAAATCAAACGTACTTTTTAATAATTTTTATATATGTTTACTGCCATTTTTAATTTTTGTTAAATATATTTTATTTATCAATTATTTTTTTTTTTGTTAAGATAAATATAAAAATTTATTAAAACGAAAATAATTTTAATTGTTATGAAAATAGCTTTTAATTTTAAGTTTAATTAAGAAATTAGAATTAGATTTGTAATTTAATTAAGAAATAAGTTTAAATTTTAAATTTAAACTTATTTTTCATAGACGTCGAATGTAATTTTTAAAAAAAAAAATAATTTGAAATATTTGCTATCCGTTTTGTCATATTTGATTATTTTAATCATTTTTATTATTATCGTTTATCCCACTGTTACAATTATTTGGAACAACTGGATTATATATATATATATATATTATATTTAAATAATATATATGTATATAATATATATACCATTGTTATCATTATTTGAAACAAATAAAATATGTAACATTTATGATTTATTTAAGAATTTATCTCAGATATTTTGTACGTTTTCTTTTACATAGTTTCCAAAAAAAAAAAAGAAAAAAGAAAAAGAAGCTATTTCGATTGTTTAAAATTTTATTGTAGTGTATAAAATTTTATTAAAATTTAAACTTATACATATATATAATACTACTGGATAGTAAAAAGTAAATTTTGTAATATAAAATAAAAATAAATTTTGTAATTAAAAAAATAATCTGTATTTTTAAGAGCTCTGGCACGCAATGTGTTACCGAGCGCACATAATATTACTGGATAATAAACAATACATTTTGTATTATAAAATAAAAATAAATTTCGTAATTTAAAAAAAAAATAGTCTTTACTCTTAAGAGATCTATTTTTAATTGTGAACTATTAAGTATTGAGGTTAGGTAAAACAAAGTGGTTTAAAAATATTACGAACGAGGAAATTTAAACCCTGAAAAGCTTAAATAATTGAAAAAAAATTATTTTTATTATGTATTTTTTCACCTTGTTCAGGAAAGCCGCGCATTGAGTCCACAGGAAAATTTATGCTGTCAAGCAAGCAAACAAAAATCGAGTCCATCTCTTTGCAGATCATAACAAACTTTGTCCTCCCTTGTAACAACTTTGTCCCAACTAAGTATATCATTATCAACATCAGGAAATCACACACTTATAATTCCACTTTTCCTTTTCCAAAGGCTTCGATCCATGAAAACCACAGAACTTTGCTAAATGGATAGATACTTTTCGGTTAAAATGGAAAATCTGTGTCGGTGTCCCAAATTCGGTTCTGATTTCACTTTCGCTTGCTGCTGCTGTTGGAGAATCTGGGTTATGAGGAAGAAAAATTTATGAAAACCAGGAAGAAGAAAAATTGTAAATAGTGTGTGCAGAATGGTACGCTCTGTCCTTCCTGGGTTTCAGAAATACAATCTGAAAAAAAAGTAGACTGGTTAAAGAGGTCACCGAAATTGAGATCAGTTGGGGAGAAAAAAATTAGAGCGCAAGAAATACCAATCCTCCACTTTGTATTTCTCAGATCAAGTCTGTTTTGTTATTGTATTATGAATGGACAATAAACAACACTATCGTACAAGTACTTCATACCGTAGTATGCTGTCTTAATAGCTGAATGAAGAAAGACTGTTCGAACACTGATTGGTCGAAAAGGATAACTTATCTATTCACTTTTTTATGGTTCATAAGTAAATCCTGTTTATTATAAAAGAGCAATAAAAATTACAACTGCAGGTGACTCTTCTATTGCTTTAATGATTAGCTAAAATACAACCATTCTCTATCATTGTCAGTCTTGTTTGCAAAAGGCTGTCTTAATAACTGGATATAATGCTATCATTGTGACATTGAATGGTTGACATTCTACGATTCTACCAATCCTAGATTAATCCTGTCTATCTGAGTCGTAGATTTGGTTAGAATATCTTAGCCACCTTCCTATAGCCAGGGATTATAATTTAGAGCTAATACTATTTTAGCTTGCTTACTATGTACGCAATACAATCTACCAATCTTCTGTTAGTCTTAACTTGTTGCAGTATGCTCTCTTAATAACTGTATTAAATACCGCTATTCAGACATTGAATGGTTGTCATTCTACGATTCAACCAATCTTAGAGAAATCCTGTCTGGTTGCCTCATAGATTGGCTAAAATGGCACCATGCTAACACTAATTGAATGAGGGTAAGGTCTAACCTTCCTCTTTGAATACACAATAAACAGCACACGTGTGTGAAATACTTCATTTCGTTCCCTATATGTCAACGGCTGTGTGGTTGTTTGACTTCATAATAAATTTTCTGTGCTGTTTCCCATTCCATAGTGTACTGATTTTGCTATTGGCTAAAATGTACCATTGAGACTCTGCAATGGCCAATGATAATATTTGCCTCTATATTTCTTAGATCAATCTTATTTTGTTGTCCAATTATGAATGGGAAGTGAACAAAAAATGTCATGAAATTTTAGCTACATTTCTGATTGGTTATTGAGCTTTCTCATTGCATTAAATCATTATTAATGTTTATGAACACTTCCTATTTTTTTTTAGAATTTTGTATTGCAATTTTGTATTTTTTTAGAATTGATACTGTAGCTTTATTGTAGCCATGAATTAAAATTTAATGTGAATTCAATCGTAATTCATTGAATATGGACGCAATACATTAAAATGAATATCATTTCAAAATTAATAATAAAAACTTTGTAATTATTACAAAAATTCATTTATTTCGAGAATTCGTTGTTTTTTTTCCAATGCAAATTGATGCTCTCTCAAATGCTCTGGCTTCATTAGTTGCTTCTAAATTAATATATTATCATTTTAATGTTATTTATATTCACCAATTATTATTTGTTGTTTGAGGTGTCATATTATTTAATGACGCTCAAGTAACTATTTACAAAAATTCATTTATTTCGAGAATTAGTTTTTTTTTTCGAATGCAAATTGATACTCTAGCTTTATTGGTTCATTCTAGAATAATATATTAGCATTTTAATGTTATTTATATTTACCAATTATTATTTGTTGTTTGAGGTGTCATATTATTTAATGACGCTCAAGTAACTATTTACAAAAATTCATTTATTTCGAGAATTAGTTTTTTTTTTCTAATGCAAATTGATACTCTAGCTTTATTGGTTCATTCTAGAATAATATATTAGCATTTTAATGTTATTTATATTTACCAATTATTATTTGTTGTTTGAGATATTACATTATTTAGTGAGGCTTAAATAACTATTTCAAAACGGTTGTGTGTGAAATATTTGTAAGAGAATATCACTATACTTTAAATGGCTAATATCTGATACACGAATAAATGCATTTTAATTCACTCACATCAATAGTGATAAAATGTAATATTAAATTTAATTCATTAAGTAAACATCGATACCTTTAAACAAACCAAACATTTTGAAATTGCAATTTTAATTATCTTTAACCTTAACGGTCTTCGTGTTTAACAACAATCCTAAGATGTGTAGGCGGGCGAGTGAACGTCTCAAGAGTCAATCACCTATCGATATATTTCCATCTCGTGGCTTCTCTAGGTCCCGAGACCAATAACCCACGATGTTACGAAATCGTCTTTCGTGCTGCAGCGAAGCCCAATTTACAGGGCTCTCTCTCGTAAGACGAGGCCAATGTCCTGTGCGCGAAAAACCTCGCACTTGACAACACCCAAACCCACGTGACTTCCTAGCCTCATACCCAGGCCATTGACACGAGACTTCTCAGCTTCAGCAGCAGAAGGACTTCGCCCTCTCAACTCTAGCAGATTTCACCGAGTGTGTTCCTCCGTTTTGAGAGTAGAATGTGTCGCGTAATTCTCTTTTTTTTCTCTTTTTTTGGTAGTGTGAGAGCGGGGTTTTCTCTCCCCCTAAGTCTATGGGGGTTTCCCTCTTCTTTCCTGTGTGAAGTTACGTTTGTAAAAAATACACGAGATGGGGGGGGATGAGAAATTCCCTGAACTTGAAATAAAAGAGGGTTAGTTTCGGGTTTTTTTGAGGTCAAGGTCTTGTAGACGAGATATGTGTGCTCTTTTTTGAAGTTAAATTGATATTTCTAGGAGAAATCTGTCACATAAAATACACGATTTGATTAACTAATAAAGTAGAGTATTAAAATATATAGTTTTAAAACATTTATGATGTTACTGACGTATAATTATTACCCAGTGTGATTTTAGGCGTGATTACCCAATGTGATATAGGGTATTACCCAGTGTGATATAGGGTTGCAAAAGGTTATTGAACTATTTTTCCAACTATTCAGGAACGTTCATTAGATGTTATATTTTATGGTAGTAAAATTTATATATACATTAAAAACCATTATGTATCGATAAATTTACAAATGGTTTTATTTTTATAAATTTTTGTGTGTGCTGTATAATTATTCCCACTGTAATTTTTACATGCTGCAAAGGTTATTGAACTATTTTTCCAGTTATTCAGGAGCGTTCATTAAATGTTATATTTTATAGCAGAAAAAAGTTTATATATATATATTAAAAACCATTATGTATCAATAATTATTAATTTACAAATGGTTTTGATTTAGATGTTTTATTTTTATAAATTTTTTTTTTTGTGTGTTATATAACTATTCCCACTGTAATTTTCATGATATAGGGATGCAAAAGGTTATTGAACTGTTTTTCCAGCTATTCAGGAGAGTTAATTAAATGTTATATTTTATGGCAGGAAAAAGTTATAAATTAAACAATATTATGTATATAAATTTACAAAAGGTTTTGATATAGAGGTTTTAACTTTTATAAATTTTTTTCCTATTTTTCTGAATATTTTTAATTTAAATTATCATTTTTCTTTCCGTTAAAATAATTTAATTTCATAACGTCACATAAATTAAAATTTCACATTTTTTTTCTTAAAAAATATTTTAATTGGTTCAAATTAAATCTTAGAAATATTAAGGAATATGCTGTAATGCCATTTTATTTTTTTTAAAAAAAAAGATTGATATATGTTATTTAATTTTAAAAATAAAACATTCATGATCTTAATTCTATACTTTTTTTTAATGAAAAATGCACTTTTAAGTATAGTTTCCTTTAATAAAATAATTTAAACCTGGTAAATATACAAATGTTCACAAAGAAATTTTTAAAACGCCTGTTAAAAATATGGGATTATTATTTTTATAGCATACAAACTTATATCGATATATGTATAAGTTTGCTATAGATATTATAATAAAAGTATTTTGTAACAAATTTGTATATATATAGATACATATGAGTATAATATGCATACCTTTATTTAAATATATTCTTTCAGTTAAAAACAATTTTTTTTTACACTTTTCTGCAAGTGCATATCGTCTACATTTTGATAGACTTATTGATATTTAATAAATAATAATGATGCTTTTTAATAAATAATAGTTATGAATAAGCCTCTCTGAAACCCAAATTCCCCAAAACATCCTATTTCCCTTCCTTTAAACATTAAACAAACATTCTTTTACAAAGTAAACATTCTTCTAACCCAAACAAAAAAACTTCATCCGATACAAACTAATATTTAATGGCATATCCATCAAAAAAAGAAATCTTTTTTTTTTTTTTTTGCCACAGGCTTTGAAGCTTTGAGAGGCGAACTAAGAATGTTTCTACATATCATCGGAAGTTTTGAGTCAAAGACCCATCAAGTTCATTGACTCGATTCTTTTCTACGAAGAGAGAAAACTCTTCTTCTCTCTTTTTGCCACTGCAGAAAAAGTGCTTCGATCGATATTAAAGCCTTTTCTATCTGCTGTTTACTGTGTTTCCTGAGGAGTCCTTTTGGGTGGTAACGATCAATGCTGGAAAAGAGTTTTGTAGGGGTTCTCTCCTCTACCTCTTTTCAGGGGGGTTTTGAGTGGGTGGGTGGTTCCTTGGTGAATGGTTCAAGACATGGATTCGTTAAATTTTTATGCTTAATTGCATTTGGGATAAGGACTTATGAAATAAATGGTTGCATTGTATAAGCATAATGAGTAACAATGTATAAGCATAATGCTTTAATATTGAATTCTGTTTTTGGTATTGGATTGCTAACAAAATAATGAGAGTAAGGTTCCTTTCATAAATAAGGAATTTTGATACTAAAATGAATTTAAATTACTAAATTGCGAATTTAATGAGCAAAATATGAAATATAATTAATGAGGAAAAACAGTTTAAATATTTGATGTCAATTAATTTGTTAAAAATGAAAATAAAAGGAAATCGCTTAAATAAATCTTTTCTTCTAATGTTTCTATTTCTTTTTTATTTACTCGTTTTACTTTCACTTTTATTAACAAAAGGTATAAACATCCATAAAAATGAAAAACTTGTAGATGTTTGTACCTTTTGTTAATGAAAATAAAAGTAAAACGAGTAAATAAAAAATAAATAGAAATTATTGGGAGAAAATGTTATTTAAGACCTTTCATCATCATCAACATCAGCTTTCATCATCGTCAACATCAGCTTTCATCATCATCAACATCAGCTTTCATCATCATCAACATCAGCTTTCATCAACATCAACTTTCATCATCGTCAACATCAACTTTCATCATCATCATCAACATCAGCTTTCATCATCATCAACATCACTTCCATCAACATCAGCTTTCATCATCATCAACATCACTTCCACCAACATCAACTTTCATCATCATCAACATCACTTCCATCAACATCAACTTTCATCATCATCAACATCACTTCCATCAACATCAACTTTCATCATCATCAACATCACTTCCATCAATATCAACTTTCATCATCATCAACATCACTTCCATCAACATCAACTTTCATCATCATCAACATCACTTTCGTCAACATCAACTTTCATCATCATCAACATCACTTCCGTCAACATCAACTTTCATCATCATCACTTCCATCATCTTCATCATCATGATCATCATCAACAACATGATCATTGGCACTGCAACCCTATGGTGCGCCAAGACCGTCTGCATACTGGCAGATTTCTAGACAGATGATAAAGTTGGGTTGTCAGCCCTATGCCCAATGCTCTACGGTCATATTAGACCGGGATCTACAGTTTAAAGTGGATTTCGAACCACTACAAAGATCCATGTCACCGCCAGGGCTCGAACCAGAAACCTGTGTCACCGAGCGCCAAATTATGATATTGATCCGTATGTCGAGATAATTATCAATTATGATATTGATCTTTATGTTAGGATGAAATACTTATAATTTAGGTTGGAATCATCCAAAAGTAATGATTTACAAAATAATTTACCATGTACTCCGATTATCTTATTTAAATTAAAATATGCTTTAATTAATTAATGCCTGGTAAAGTATGTAAAATAATTATTAACTCATTTTGACAGTTTAAATATTTTTTTCTTCCACTTATTTATTTTCTGTATCAAATGTAATTTTTGCTTGTCATAAGTTATAAAATTTGCACAACGTGGTCTTTAAAATTACGCAATTACATACTTTACTTTAGAATTACATAGAGAAAATTAATGAAAAATATTTCTCTGTTTGACGACAAATAACAAAGCAGTATCTATAGAGCAAAAAACAAACAGTCTTATTTAAGACCGAGAGTAAATCACAGGACAACATCCCAGACACA
The DNA here is from genome assembly GCA_021605075.1 of Caerostris darwini. Lineage (NCBI taxonomy): Eukaryota > Metazoa > Arthropoda > Arachnida > Araneae > Araneidae > Caerostris > Caerostris darwini. The sequence continues at coordinate 2,784,756 of BPLQ01010518.1, read as the reverse complement.
TATCTCACCCCTTTCCCCACATCAAAACCTCATTTAATCCATAAAAAATGATGTCTCGCATGAATATTTATTATTCAAGAAACTGGTGAAAACATCACTTACTCAATCATTCAGCATTTTTCTAACAGGGAGCGCTATAAATAATCTTACTTTACTCGCGTCACTCAAAAGTGACAAAATAAAAATAAAAAAATCTTTAAAAAAAAAATCTGTGGCACGCATGTTAGTGCATCAACCCAAACTTGAGCAGCAGCAGAAGGTCACAGCATGGTTACAACTCAACTCAGCTCTGGCGACTGCTAAAGGGTTGAATGGCATCCGTTCGAAAAAAAACCAACCCTTAGGAGAGGGGGAAAAAAAGGTTTTTAACATTTTAGGCTCATATCCAACTTTTTTTTTTATCCCGTTTGCTAGAAGTGTATATGAACAGAGAGGGTTATGCAGGGTGTGGTTTTAATGCGAGTCCTTCCAGGAATTATGTGCTCAATGGATAATGGCATTGAAGTCCTACCCTCTTTGGCTTATAGGGTTCACACAATGCTTCAGCATTTTTTTTAAAATTCAAACGTTAGATAAATGGTTTGGTTAAAATAGTATGGTGCCCATGACTATCTTTGCCCTTTGGCACTCGCTTGGGAACTTTATTAATTTGGGGACCCAATGGGGGACCCCAGTCTTGAGTCTAAAATGGGTATTCATTTTGTATTGGCAAGCTATTTCTACATCATATGAGCTCATTATTGATAATGACATCGAAGTCCTACCCTCTTTTGCTTATATGGTTCACACAATGCTTCAACATTTTTTTTAAAAATTCAAACGTTAGATAGATGGTTTGGTTAAAATAATATGGTACCCATGACTAGTATCTTTGCCTTTGGCACTCGCTTGGGAACTTTGCTGATTTGGGGACCTCAGTCAGTTTAAAATGTGTATTCATTTTGTATTGATATGCAATTTCTACATAACTTGTGCTCATTGTGGATAATGGCACTGCATTCTATATTCTTTTGCTAACATGGTTCCTACAATGTTCGATGACAAAAAGTAATAAGGATAGTAAAATGATTTCTTTTAGATAGTATGACACTTAGGAGGCATATAGGAAAAATATATATAGACATAAAGAGTATGGACATTTGGGGCATAATGGACGTTTGGTATGGAGAGTATGGGCATCTTGGGCACTCACTAGGGAACTTTTTTAACTTGAGAAACCCATCCCTTGTGACATTTTAAACTTATTTAGTTATCTTTACATTAAACATGCGTTTGTTTCATATTAAATTAATTTAAGTTAAATGTTTTCTGTCAGAAGTGTAAATAAATTCTTAAATTTAAAAGTAAGTAAGTTAGAGGCATTCTCATAACCCCAGTGTGTCATTTAGTTATTTGTTTCAAAATCTTTCTTACAATTATTTAAGAATTCAGAATGCTTGATTCGATTACTTTTAGAAAAAGCAAAAATAGCTACATTTTATATCTTTTAGAAATAAAATTTTTAAAAATCAAACACTCAAAAAATTATAAATTTTAATTTTTTTGAAGTTCAAATAGTATTTATTTTGTAACATTTCCTTTTTCAAAAGAAAAAAAAAAAAAAAAAAAAATTTTTTTTGTAATTTTAAATAGAATGTTATTTATCAGACATTAATATAGCCTAAAAATACATTTTACAATTTTATTCAGCAGTTCAAACTTAAAACATTTCTTTAATAAGAACTGTATTATGTCATCATGCCATGAGTCATGATGGCATCAAAGTATCATAGAAGACCTCTCCATAGCCCACTATGGATAATATTGAACCTGACACATTTAGAGACATTGCAAATGACAGAAATTCAAAATTATCATCATTGGTAGGAAAAATAATAAATAAATTATATGAATCGATTTTAAGAAATTTATTCACACGTGCGAAAACATGACTTCACCATTCAAGTAATCGAATTCATTCATTGCGATTTTTCCTATTCCCCCAACCTGACCCGCGATTAGAAACACCCTGCCTATTAAAAACATCAACCCTCCTCCCCGAAAACAAAGCGTTACAACAAACGAAATTCATTCTACTGTTATCCAAGATTAGTAGAGTGAAAGGGTTACTTGCGAGCATAGAACTCTCTTCCGTTGGCGTAATATCCAAAGCAGAAAGAATAAAAGGCCAATCAGAGACATTGACACGTGAGTTGGAAATCGCTATCCAGTGGATGCAAACGATAAAAAAAAAAGGAAAATAAATTCGCTTTTGAAAGAAGTGAAGCGAAATAATTTAGTATCGTAGCATCCGTTACAGACAATAGAATTATCTTTACGTAAGCCCCCTTTCTGCCTAGCCAATTTGGTTCAGTATTAAGATAACATGGAGCAACATTGCTGATTTGAATTATTCTATTCAAAAGCTGGTTGCATTTTTTTTATGTTATTTTATTTATTTACTTATTTCTTAATTTTTTTTGTTTTTCGTAATAAGAAAGTAGTGACCATGTCTTCTTGAAATGGTCAAACTCTCCGTTGTGGTAGGAATAGTTATGAAGAAATTGCAAGTAAAAAAAAAAACCAGACGCGCAACTGCTTTATGGATATATTGTCTGATTTTTAACCCAACTGTGCGCCGTTTACTTGTGGGTCATTAAACTATGACGCCTGCCTGTTGTGGTATGTTCGTGCCTGTGAATCATTTGCTGGAATTGTTTGGTGCACAGTAGTCAGGTTTGCATTTGAAAACAGTTTTAAAACTTCAAGCATTGCACAATACGAGCATTTTAGAAATAACTAGTATTATGAAATTTTTTCAATCTTTTTGCAATAACCGTTTCTATCTTCAGGGAATATATAATACGTCCTTCAATATTTTTTGCAATAACTGTTTCTACGTTTAGGGAATATTTAATTCTTCAATGATATAATACTTTTCCAATATAAGAACATTTTTCTAATATGAGATAACTTTCCAAAAATCATACATATCGTTCAAAATTCACCAAGGCGTTCTAAAACTATATATGTGTTCTGAACATAATCCTCGAAATAATTATTGGAATTGTGTGGTGCACAGTGGTCAGGTTTACATTTGAAAACAGTTTTAAAACTTCAAGTATTGCACAGTGCGAGTATTTTACAAATCACTAGCAATATGAAATTTTGTATTTTTCAATAACTGTTCCTATGTTTAGGCAATATGTAATCAGTTCTACAATGAGATAACACTTTTCCAAAATCATACATATTGTTCAAATTCACCAATGATTTTTCTTAAATTATATGAGTTCTGAACAGTAATCCTCAAAAGAAGGATATTTTTTTCCTAATGTCGTTTGTCCTTTGAATAATACTTCTGAAAACATCTAAAACACTTTATATTCACAAATTTCTTATTATAAACCCTTATTACGCTCTTAAAGGTAAAGGTGAACACTTTTTTTTAAAGTTACATTTTAAGGTGCGCCATTGTTGAATCTAATGAGAAATATGAACAAAAATCTATTTTTTAAATTTTCTCTCCATATTTTGAATTAAAAATACAAATTTCTTAGTCATATTGGTCGTATTCAATAAAAATGTTTCATATAAAATACTAAATGTGTATATATATATATATATATATGTATATTTACTAGTCATTATAATGCATTATCAATTTTCGAACATTCTTGTGAAAAATAACCCGTTAACTTACACAACAAAATTACTCATCAAAGTCTTTTTTGATGTATATAATGTTTTTAACACAAATAATCCTAATTCTTAACACGTCTTTACGTTCAGTCTATTTCGCAGTCAATTCCGTACACCAAAAATCCGAATTTCCTTTATTGAAACGCGGAAAAACAAGCCAAACTCTCTCTCGCTCTATTTTAAGACAGATACTTTCACTAGCTGCAGTTGATCAACAAACAATAAGGAAATATCTCCCTGAAATTGGGTCGCACGTGTAATCCAGTTATGTATTAACGGACAGGCAAAAAAGTGTCCAGGAAAAATCACACTCGAAACGTGTCCCGACCACAGGTATCCAAAAGTAGGTCGAACCACACAAACCATTCGCACGATTCGCTGCAGAAGTAAGTGGCAAAGGGAACCGCCCTTGACCTAAAAACAAACTGGATGCCTGCTTTGTTGCTGATGGCTTAGCGATTTTGTAGGAAGAAAGTACTGAATTTAAAGTATGTTTGAATAGTTGAGCAGCAGATTAGGCGGAAGGAGGCTGCAAGAAGTCACCATCCACCAGGTATGTGCTTTATTTAGAACTACAGAGCTTTTGTGGTCCATTCTTCATCATGATTTCTGGACAATCACTTTTTGAGTGACCATATCCATTGGGACTGATTTCATTTTCGTTGTCCAAAGGAATTTATACCTTCAAGAAGTGTTTTTGTTTAATTAGAAATGTTGATTGAATTCAAGTATGATATGTATACCCATTGCTATTTAGCAGTGTGTTTAACTTTATGGGGAACACTCACTACAAAATAGCAATAGACATCCTATTTGAATTCAATCAACATTTCTAATTAAACAAGAATTTTCGTTGAGGATAAATTCCTCTAGACATGGAAATGAAATCTGCCTAATGGACATGGTCAATTAAAATGTGCTATATTTAGAATTATTGATCTTTTGTGGTCCATTCTTCATCCTTAATTTTGCGCAATCACATTTTGATAGGCATGTCCATTGGACAGATTTCATTTCCAGTGTACAGAGGAATTTATCTACCACGAAAAGTTCATGTTTAGTTAGAAATGTTGATTGAATTCAAATACAATGTTCATTGCTATTGGATTAGGAGTGTTCTGCAAAAGGCTAAACACACTGGCAAATTAATTTTAATTGCAATTTAAGCGCATCATTCTGATAGTTATGGAACGCTATTATAATTTTTCTGATAGAAAGTGTTAGTGTGTGAAACCATTGTTAAGATTTATATAAAAATGATCCTTCATTTTGAGTGACCATTGCTTAGCTATTAAATGTTTTGTACTTTGCTTCCAATTAAAGCAAGTGAAATTTACTTTGGATAACAATAGTTTTTAAGTATTATATTTTTTTACATTTATGTTTCATCATTGTTGGCTACTTTATAATCACTTTGCTTCCAATTAAAACAAGTGAAACCTACTTTGGGTAAAAATACTTTTTAAGATTATTATATATTTTTATAAATAGTAATAAAATGATTGAAACATTTCATATATTTCATGTTTCAATTGTTTTATATTTATTATAATCATATTTAGAACAGCAAATCTGTTTGTTAAGTGCTACTAAAAGTGTTTTTTACTTTACGATTCATAATATTTTATGTGCAATAAATAATTCATGAATAAGAATCGCTCAGATATCAATAACATCGGAAGCTATTTTGTTTAGTCTCATTCGTAAAATTCATATAACACCTGCATATTCTGCTGAAATAGCTTATTTTAAAAAATTTGCTTAAATATTTAGTGTAACATTTCGCTGAATAAAAAATAAGCCCAATTTGATGTCACTGAAGCAGAAACCTCTTGTTTACAAATTGTTTAATGACAGCGCAGTTTATGGAAAACAAGAATTTTCTGTCTGTCAAGATTATGATTAAGATGTCAACGAGCCATGAATTTGGATGATAAAGGGAAAGATACATTTGCAATGTAGAAAAACTAGTAATGATTCACCATAGTTCTTCTGCAATGTTGTATGAAAAATGTCATCACATAGTAATGTGTCAATGTTTCTCACACTTTTACGTCTTGAAAAGACCTTACTGTAGAAAATTGTATTATTAATACAGTTGCAATTTTTTTTTAAAGACATTTTTTATCATTTGTTTATTGTTTTATACTTAAACAAAATAGGTTTCATGAATTTGTAATTTATTCTAATTTGGTTTATGGGTAGTTTAAAAGAATTTAAGGGTTGTAATTGTTCAAAATTCAAAGCATTTTATATGTGTATTAATAGTGCAATAAAATATCTATAATAATATTGCAAAATAAATTATCATACATGTTATTTGGTTATTTTATAACAGAACATGACAAAGTCTACCTCAAAAATAGTTTTGCGTAAAGGATTTTGCAACTTATTTTTTTTTTTAAATTTATGTATAAGGGGGAAAAATGAATAGCTGTCAATAATTTAAAATATTTTTAAAGCGGCAAAATTGTACTGATTTTAATAAGATTTTAATATAACAAAATATTAAAAAAAATAGTACAAAAACAGTTGACCACAATCAATTAGTAATTTGACAAGTAGTATCTCAAATAATCCAGTTCAGATTGCTATTGTATAGACAATTTTTAAAGGTATATATGGCTTAGATATGATGGCAAAGAATTTTTAATAAGTTTGCATAGATAAATTAAATAATGCATTAATAATTAAAAGTAAGATAATTAGCTGCAATTCTTCTCTTCATTAATTCAATTGCTTAGCTGCAATTAAAAGCTGCAATTCTTCAATTAAGTATGGCAGCTAATTGAATTAATATAGATAGAAGTACTTTAAAATATTTTCGATTTCGCTGATCCAACAGAATTAACAGATATGTTGCCGAAAATTTTTAATAAGCTTACATAGAATAAATTAAATAATAAAAGAATAACAGCTAATTGAATTAAAATAGGCAGAATTAGTTAATCAAAAATACTTCGCTGATCCAACATAATTATTTGTTGATCAAGTAATTACTGTTTGGTTTTCTTTTAAATAAACTCTATTACCAGACGTCTGATTTTGTTATGACAATACCACCCAAACAGAAAGAATTTTGCTGTATGAAATATAATAGAAATTCTTCGAAAAAAGAGTTCCAAAATTAAATATATGAGATCTGGAAATGCGTCCACTCATCCTAGACCTTGTACGAGGACGGATCCATTGTGGGACACAGCACGATGAACCATGGGCGATTGTCGATTTCTGTGGAATGAGAAAGAAAGAAATATGGAAATAAGACATACAGAACTTAAACACAGACGAGCCTCACCCTTTTCCTTCATTACGTAAGCGACGTGAGAGAAGCGTAGAGAAAGTGGCACTTTTTTTTGAGGTCAAGGCAAACGAGCTGCAAGGTGGAATGTCGAAGATGGCTGCTTCGCTGCAGTAAGCCTGAAGAAGAAGGAAAGAAAAAGTTCTTTTCTTTTTTTGTTGCCCTCTACTGTTTTTGTATTTGTTTTTATCTTGGCTTAATGGCATCGGTATTGGTTATCGCTTGGTGTTCGATGTAGTAGAGTTTTCATTGAGGCTTGCCATTCTTTTTTAATGTTTTGGGAAAACGATTTTTTAAATATTCTGAATTTGGACTCAAATGTAACCATTTTTTTTTTGTTCGGAATATTTGTTTTTATATTGTTTAAAAAATTTAATTTAAATGTAAAAAGTCACAAAAATAATTTTTTTTTCATCATATTTGCATTTTATATTTTCGTATGATACAAAAAATTTTTTATTTCTACATTGGCATGCTTTTCACTTTAAAAGCATAATAAATTTCATACCATAAATAATTGTTATTTAACTCTGTTGTTACATAATTGAAAAGATAATTAAAAAATTGACAGAGAAACAATGATACTTCTAAATAAGAAATTACAACATGTTTCTTTACTAAAACTTAAAATTTTATTATTCAAAATACCATTTGAAAAAATATATATATTTTTTAAATTGAATTGTTAAGTAATTTTTGGGAGTGAGAAAAATATTTTATTTTACTTTAAATCAACAATAATAGTAAAAGAAACATTTTATTCGGTATATTTTGATAAAAGTAAAAAAAAAAAACTAAGTTAGCAAAAATAAATAAACATTAAATTGCTAAATTTAATGAAAATAAGCATTTCAAATTATTTTATATAATATTATATAATAATATTTATTATATTATTATTTTTATATAATAAAGAATTATTTTTGCAAATACTTGTCTTCTCCTAAGCTATTATTGCAATAGAAATAGTGCGGGGGAATTTTACATTTAAAAATAATAACTGCAGTTTTGATTTAATAATTTAATTTATTTTTCTAATAATATATTAAATTATACTTCTCGATTAATTAAAAGAAAGAAATACACTACTTATTAAACATAAGCATTTAATTATTTCTAATAAATTTCATTTCGCCTTGAGTAAAATATATAGATAAATAAAAAGTCAATAAGGAAGGACACATAGTGTGTAAAATTTACGGAACATTAAGATTTCCTTTAGTGGAAATATTACAAAGCTAAATCAAAAATGGGAAAAAGAAAATAACGTATTCTTTGCTAGTCGTTTGTCTAGAAATTTAGCTGTTATTAATGTCAAGGTAAGCTACAAATAAAAATTGCTTTCTTTGCAAGAATTATATTTCTAGTTCTAGAAGAAGTAATAACCTCGATTACGACAAGGACAATCACATAATTTTTAATCTTTTATTGTTTATCGATTCTTTTACTATTTTATCGGAATAAATAATAATCGATTAATATGTTACATTTAATTAAATAGAAATTCAAAAAATACAAATTTAAAACAAACTATGAATAATTAAATTCTGTCAAAAATTTGTTTATAAATATAAATATGATATCAATTGCTGTATTTTGAAAGCGATTAATTTAGTAGTTAAGTTATATATATATTTTTTTCTTCCGATTGTTACGTCACTATTTTGTAAGAATAAAATAATAGTTTATTAATATGTTACTTTTAATTAAACAGACATTCAAAAACACAAATTTAAAACTAATTAAATTATGTATAATTAAAATTCTGTCTATAAATATGATATCAGTTGCTGTATTTTTAAAGGAATTAGTTTGGTAGTTAAGTTAGTATATTTCTTGTCATTAAAAATTGTTGCAAGTTATTACATTAAAGATTATTATTATTATTATTTTTTTTAAAATTAATAATGTAAAATTTAAACAGCTTAAACGTTTCTAAATGTTTAATTTGTTTTCTATCATCCTAAAATATCCTCCTTCACCTAAATATGGCTGTTATTAAATGAAATATATATATATATATATAATTTTAACTTTCATCCTATTGCCATGATCTACTTTATTTTCTTATAAAAATTTTCAGATCTTTACCGATTTTTTAACATTTCTGTTTTTTATTGCTATAAACCGGATTTTTAAAACTTTTCAATGCTTTCACATTTGCCTCGAATACGTGAACAGAATGCATATGCATTCATACTTGGGTTTGGTTTATGCTTAAGACTAAAACATAGAGATACGGTTATCACTTTAATATTTATTGCCCACTTCTAATACCGAGGGCCCATAATTTTACCTCCTTCTCAGAAACTGGGCCCCCTAAATGTGAAGCGAGACCGACTGGTTGAGGCCCACTGGGTATCTTGGGGCCTGAGTTCCAGGGTCTTTGGCTTTTAAGGGACGCAAAATTTGCTTGGTATTCACCATCCCCTTAAAATACTTGTCCCTATGAAGGCTAACCAGCCTGTTTAAGGCCCCACCACCTTTTTTTGAGGGTCCCTATCTTTGCTTAAGGGTACGAACTGTATTAGGAGTTCAAGGCAAAAGTTAGCCAAGGACTTAAGGGCAGGTTAGTTAGGGGGACACCTTGTAAGAGGTCCCTACAAAATGCAAATTCTTGGTAATATTGCCAGTTTGCTATATGCTTCACTTTGTAGTATATAGGCAACTGGAGCTAAATGAAATGTTTAAATTTAAATTATATAGTTTGTGTTTAGAAAAGCTCCGATACAGATTCATGATCTCATTCTGTAGCCTAGATGTGTCTATTCATTAGGGCATTGATGGTCAAGAGTTATTTAACTGAAATTGAAAAAATAATAGCATAAACTAACGATTTAGTTTTGCATAAGTCTTTTAAGTGATATGAATGTAAGGAAGTCATAGCGATTGGCTTTAAATATAAATTTATTTATTATTATTTTTAAATTTATTTAAATTTTCAATAAATTGGCTTTAAAATGTCATTTTTGTTTACTTTTTGTAAAAAAGTTAATAAAACACGAAATCCTTATACAAAATGAACAATTGCTAAAAAAAAATTAAGCTGTAATTACAGTATTAAATAGATTAAATTAAGATATAATGTTTGATTTTATTCCTTTAGGCATTGGTGTTTTTGAGTGAACATAGTCAAATTTGGTTTATATTGATATTTCACATTGCGGAAAAATGTTGAAGTGTACTTGTATTAATAATATTATTAAAGTAATAAAATTTATGGACATGAAGAAATATTTTCATATTCATTAATTAAAATAATCAAAAAGCATTATAGTAAAAGAATACCAATGGCAACAAAATATTCACCTGTATTTCATAGAAATATGCTGCGATTTGTAATAAATAATATATTTGAAGGTTTATCTCGTTTCGTGTGTTATTTAATTCATGACCTCAAGAGAAAAATGAATCATAACAATAAAAAATAACTAAGTATTTTTATGATAATGATCAAGCGCTAATAAAAAAAAATATAGCGGTTCCTCTACCAAACCCTTTGTGAGTTCTGCATATCATTACAACAAAGGAACCTAGAACAACGCCACCGACAATTACGTTTCAATGCGCTTTGATTGCTTAACAACCATTCCATTTTTCTTTTGTCGCTAATTTCCGAATGTAATTTTAACGGCCCTCGACAGAGTGAAAGTTGGCGTTTATTTATTATTATATATTTTTTTTTTGTGAAGCCGCTCCATCCTCTTTTTCAAGGTCAACTCTGAGAGAGAGGCCGACGCGAATATATATCTTCCTTTTTTTTTTTAGCCACCAGATAGGCTCTACCCTTTAATATTATTCTGGAAAAAGTTGAACGAACGATGGTGCTTTTTGCGCCATGTAAACGTCCAAGGTCGGTACTAGGTGCGTCGAACCCTGCTTTGTCTGTTGACCTTGGAAGAACGAGAAAGATTGCTTCTTTTGACACAGTGATCTGGAGAGAGACCAAAAGGCAGGTTGGGCCAAGCGATTTCTTTTTTTTTTTGTTCTTTGTTGTGCAACCGATTTTTTTCCATCCCTCTGGTTTCATGGGAACGCTTTTTTATCTGTGTGGGTTTTGCTGTAGGGTCCTGCTGCGTGTTGGGCAACGTACTGCGGGATTTCTTAAGAGTAGGTGTTGAGGAGTTGCGAAAAGTTGTGGAGGGGGGTTTTTGTGGGTTGTTTCCTTCACCCCGGGGTGCATTGTGCAAGTGTTAACAGGACCCCCATTACAAAATCGGTGGGTGCATTTATTGAATATGTACCGACTAAATATAAAAGAAATAATAAAAGTAGATTTTAAATTTCCATTTATATAAGTACACCTCCTAGTTGAGTGTATACTTAGGAACTTTTTGTATAAATCTATTGTATCAAGTGCAGTAGAGTAACTTGGTTAAAATTAATACAATCATGATTGGATATGTTGAAAATTATTTAATTAAAGGAAATGTATTTTCCAGATAATTGTATTTTATAAATTCTGCTTGAATAACGTGTATAAGGCAATCAAAGTAGACAAGCAGTATAGTAAAATCTCTTAAATCACTGGGTTGTAATATCACGTAGCCGAAATTATGAATTCAGTTTTTTTTATTTTATTTTAGCAGAATTATTAAAAACTTAGAGTGAAAAGAGAGATATGTATAATTATTTTATAAATAATTAAATTATTCTATTAAACGGTTTTGTGTTATTAAACATGCACGTGCATAGCTTAAGAAAAATGATAAAAAGTTAATGCAATATTTCCTGCACAATTTATCTAAAAGAAATTTTTCCATTGTGCTACAAAGCTTCATTAAAACTGAATTTATGAACATCTTTAATGATGATCTCCATTATCACTTTCATGAACGTATGAACATCTTTAATGATGATCGTCATTATCATTTTCATGAACATTATGAATATTTTTGATGATGATTTTCATTATCATTTTCATGACCATCTTTAGGATAATCATCATCTTTATCTTTTATCATTTTCTTGAACATCTTTGAATAATTTTATTTTATTCCATGAAATACAGAAACGAACAAATATTAAATCAATTTTTATCTTTCAACAGTTAAAGCTAATATGATTTCTCTGGTTTTCAAAATAAATTGTGAAACGTTTGCAATGAAATTTTAAATTCAAAAATAACTTTAAAATTTGACATATACAATAAAATATTCAACGATTAAAATCTCTTGCACCTGTGCAACACCCATTTTACATACGAATTGCCTGCAAATTCGTGGAAATCGAAGAAGACCATCTTTTTTCTCGTGCATTCATTTATTAGAAATCCTTTTATTTCTCAATTCTTCGACTCGCAAAAAAACCTTTTGCTTGTATTTGCGAAACCGAAGATTTATTTACTTCCACTGCAACCGCCGCTGTTTCAAGGGGTGAACAACCAAAAGGCCAACCAGGGAGAGAGAAGCACTTGAAAACTCGTGCATTCGTAGAGAGAGAATGGCAACAGTAACACTCAGGTCAGTGACACAATGCGCTGTTCAATTTCTGCGAAAACTTTGGCATAATTATTTGGACAATCCGGTTGTCTTGGTTACCGATACCACCCACCGAGAGAGTCGGGAAATAGTCAATAGAAATAGTCAGTCGTTTTAATTTAAAATCATTCCCCTCGACCAAATTATGTTTTTACGAGTAAATAAGTAAACAGAAAATATCCCAGAAACCTTCAAAGTTTAAACCTATTAGCACCTTTTTTTTAGATAGAAATTCTACAATTCTGCATTCTACAGAATTTTACATTACATTTGTTGAACGAGTTTTTTAATAAAAAAATATATATATATATATTCACTTAAATTTGTTTATATGTAGAATTTTTTTTAAAATAACAAATAAGAAAAAATATTGCTTATTTTATATATATATATATATATATATATGTTATTTATTAAATGAGCCATGTGCGGATAATTTACACATTTATTGAAAAATTTCAATACTAAAAGTTGGCAACGGACATAAATATTTTAAAGGAAAATATAAATAATGACAGAACAATTGTTATTGATGAAAAATAAATTATATCCAATCAATAATATTGCAAAAAAATTATTTTTGATACATTATTAATGAAATGATCTATACACGAATAAGCTACATATTTATTAAGAATTTTGAATACAAAAAATGGCAACGGACAAAAATGTTTTAAAGAAACAATAATTAATGATACAACAATTTTTATTGATGAAAAATAAATTATATCCAATCAATAATATTGCAAAAAAATACTTATTTTTGATACATTATTAATGAAATGATCTATACACGAATAAGCTACATATTTAGTAAGAATTTTGAATACAAAAAATGGCAACGGGCAGAAATATTTTAAAGAAACAATAATTAATGATAGAACAATTTTTATTGATGAAAAATAAATTATATCCAATCAATAATATCGCAAAAATAAATCTTCAACTCGCATATTGACTTAATATATTAAATCAATATGCATGCTCAATTTCATATATATATATGAGAATTAATATATATTAAATTCTATTATGTTTAGTAGAATTTGATTTTTTTTATAAATTCTTGAATCAACCTTCGTTCTATTGCTTTTAAAACATTTCAATATATTCTCAAATAAATGAAAAAAAAAAATAATAATATAATTTTGTAAATATTGTCTCAATTTATATAAATTATAAACAACTCAAAATGTTTACAAAATTATTCATGGTATCTTAACCATAAAGCGACTTAAGGTTAAACTAATTTTGATAAAATGTGCATAAATTCGAACAAAAAGGCGTTCGAAAAACTCTTTATAAAGCAAATCGTTTGCATTAAAATAGGCACCAATTTTTGTTCTTAAAATAACTCAGAGCGTTGACATTGTAACGATTTTTTGTATTCTGCCCACGCTACTCTTCGATCGATCAAGCCGTTGCCACTATCATCAAACCGAATGATACGAACACCCCTTTTGTCGGCCATTTTCGAAATACCGGCGCTTGGAAATCCGCAACGATTTTAATACTTTTAATCGAAAAAACCTTTAAATTGATTGACAAGTAAATGAATTTATTTATTTATTTCCTCCATAAATAAATATATATATCGTTTGCACTTTTTTTAAAATAGAAAAGATGATTATGAATCATTTGTGTTGAATTTAATTAATATAATTATGGATTGATTTACAGTAGTGATAGTTAAGTTCTCGGAAAAGTTTTTGATTTTAAATCATTCCTGTATTATGAAATAAGAAAAAAATTTCCCATCAGATAAATTTTTATTAATTTTTCTAATAGTTTCTAAATGTATATTCGTTTAAAAATTATTGCAGATGTTTAAATTTTTAAAATGTTTTTTTAGTGGAAAATATTCATTTTTTTTTTTTTTTTTTTTTTTTTTTTTTTTTTTTTTTTTTTTGCATCAAATCTTAAAAATAGAGAACTAGGATAAAAGAATGTGATAAATTTTTGAAAAAGTAACGAAAAAATTAATTTTTGTAAAAGTAATAAGTAATATATATATATATACAATGTAATTGGTACTTTATTCATTATTATAATATTGATTTTATATTATAATATTGATTTTCCTCAGTATCTTTCATCTCTTTTTTTGTTGATGTCTCTTTTAACTGATCAAAATTTAAAACATCTTTTTTTTTTGGTTGTAAAATGGTGCCATATATCTGATTTGCATAAGTCCAAAATATAAAAATAAATTAATGACTCCTTTTCATATTAATTAGAATGCAATCAAGGATATAACATTCTAATAAACTGGTAAGTTTTTACCAGAATCTTTTAGTTGATTCAGACCCAAATGAAAACCTCAAATATATATCATTATTTGACTTTATTCATTATTATATATAAATATGACGTCGATACAATAATATTGATTATATATCGAATTTTATTAGTATCTTTCATCTTTTTTTATGTTGATGTACCGTTTAAATGGTCATAAACAATTTCTTAAGTTTAAAAAAATTTTTTAAAATTACAATACGACTTTTTCTTTTTTTTTTTTAATCTAGAGCCTTTTTTTTTTATTTGCATAAGTCCAATTTATAAAAAGAAATTAATGCCTGCTTTTTATATTAATTATAACACAATCAACGGTATAAGATTCTAATAAACTCGTAGGCTTTTGCCGGAATCTTTTAGTTGATTCAAACCTCAAATATATCTGAATATTTGATTGAATTAACTTACACCACTTTCATATCAAGCGATATCTGAAATACATGTTTTATGTATCAAAATTTAAAAAAAAAAAAAAATGATTATTTTTCCCAATGTCACAACAATTGTGTTTTATGTACACAAAACTTTAAATGAACCTCCCTCATAACATGCACAAACTGTGACTTCTATCCTCTAACCTCCTCACCAATGGGGCATCAATTAATCTCCATTCTCGCTCCATTATGTAAATGCCTCTTATTTTGTGGCAAACGTGCTACCAGCAGAAGCAGCATAAAGGGTTAACGGAGTTTGCCCTTGAAAATAATTCCCTTTCCTCTATGTGCCACCCTGTCGCTTTTGTTTTTACTGCAGCATCCTTTTAGCTGGTGGTTCAACTCACTCTGATAACCGCTCCAAGGTCAAGGAGGTTTTCGCTTACTGACTCATATGGCAATAAGCGCTTGTTTTTAGACTCCATATCTCCTTTTGGACCCTTTTTTTGGTTCGGCGGATTTCCATCTGATAGCCGGGGCTTAGATAAGCGGTTTTTGGTCGGGTTATAAGTCTTTTGCTTTTTTTTTTTTTCTATTTGATATCGGCACGTGCAAAGGTTTTTTTGCATCACGTTAAAGTGTGAAGTTTTTAATATTCATTGGCCTATTGGGTTAGATTATTGTGAATATTAGTGTTGATTGGTTTGTCGCTCTACGGTAATCTTGTGCACACGAGGGATAAATAGACTGGGACCTGTTTAAAGTGGATTCTGAACCACTACAAACAATCCATGGCACTGCCGGGACTTGAACCCGAAACCTGTGGTACCGAGCGCTAGCCACTCCGGCCCCTGATATGCTGTGAAGATAGCTCAATGATATTCTTAGTGTATGGAAAGTAAAAAACTTTCACAGTACAACAAAATTACGTATACATTTTTGTTTTAAAAAAGTTTTGTGTTAAAAGTTTGTAGTAAGACAAAGGAAATTTTTGCGTTAAAAATTTTCTACTTTATAAAACAAACAAAAAAAAAAAAATTGCTTTGTTTTTAAAAATAATGCACAGCTATTTCAGTTTAGGTTTCTTTAAATAATGCATTTTATAATATTTTATACTTAATTTGGTCATGACTAATATGATACAAAAGTTCATACCTTCGTAATTATAATTAATATTAATTAAGGGTTTATTTAAGAAATCGATTCATAAGTATTTATGAATATATATTTTTTTATCCTGTAATAGTCATTAATAAATGTTTTTTTTTTTTATTAAATTAATTGTTACAGAATTTTCTAAATAAATTTTTTCAGTTATCAAGTAGATAGATTCAAATAAAACTATCTAGTATTTTGGTTCAAATTTATCTGATTATGACTATTCATATTAATTTTATTTTAACTGTATTTATCAAAAAGAAAAATGTCTTTTAAATTTAAAAATTACTTTGCAGATTTTATTTTTTTTAGTCACCGTATATAAAATAACATTTAAGAATTATTTTTTCTTCGATATCGATAGAAAGCAAAGCGAGAAACAGTGTATAACTAAATATACGAATAATAAATAAATAGAAAAGGACACTTAACTAAATTACATCCCTCTTCTAGAAAATAATTGGGGCTGTGTAAAGAATATCGATCCGGCATTTAAAATACGAGAGAGCGGCGTAAATGCTAATGAAGATTTCAGCGAGAAAAACGCCGCGAAACCCAATTTGCGCTGGAAAAGCTAGCGTGTTTGGGAAGACTGAAACGGAAAAAAAATCGAGAGTAGATGCCCAAGAGCAGCCCTTGGCTATGTTCCGACTTTCGCCAAGTGAATCGCGCCAAAAAGCGCAAAGTGACACAGTGATCAAAGTAGCAACAGTGAACTGGTCTCTCGAAAATCTGCGGTCAATGAACCTCCACGCCGCGGGGAGGAGCCTACGGACGAAAACTCCGCCACCCGCCAATGAGCGGAAGCCTTACATTTCCTAACTCGCCTTCCCATTGGCTCCGGAAGCTTTTGCCGGTTTGCGCGTTCGTCTTCGGGAGAGAAAAAAAAAATAATCGCAAAAATAATAATCTGAACTTGAGGGAAGCCAACATTGGGTTCTTCTTTAAACCATTGAGTCTCTAGATTCTGGATGTACCGGTTTTGCGTTGCCACACCTGAACGCGCTCACGAGAATAACCTAGGCTACCCAACAACTTTCCCTGTCAGTTGAGACCTTGAATTCGAAACCGGCGTTTGGCATCACTGTTTTCTCCCAATCTCAACTACTACGAAGTTTCGGTTTTTAGCCGCAACCTCGCCGATACCTCTGCCGCTTTGGATTGAATCACACACAACTTTCTCGTTTTTGTTATTATTATTATGACTGGAATACTTGGTGAACTTGCCATTACTACTCTGTCGGTGCATGTTGTGGGACAACGTGCACAATTCTCTTCAATCAGTGGATGTTGAATATATATGGTGTGATATGTTGAGAGGAATATATTTTATTATTATAAATATTATATATTTAATATAAAAGAAAACGCAAGGGAAATATTTTGTGAGGAAAACATATTTTGAATCTTTTTTTTTGTCGACGTGATTTCTACTCGTTGTTACTTGGATTTTATCGTATATTAAAAAGAAAAGAAAGCTTCAAAATGATTCTGAGTGAGAAAGATTTGCAACTTTTGAACTCCATTCCTGCTTCAGTGCCTGAACATGAAAAAAGAGAGAACGACCTTAAAATAGGTGACTATGATGTTTTATATGAAATAATCATATTTTTTCTATAGATCGAATTTTCTAAGTTTTATGACATTTTTATATTAGTAACTTATGTTATATTTTGAATGATACTTTTAAAATTGTGGTAAATGATACTAAAACTTTTCAAAAGTTAAGACATTTTTTTATGTGGGGCAAAATTGGTAAAATTACTTAAATTAATTTTTTACAGGTTTAATTTTAAGAGTTAAGTACGAAATGAGGATTTTAAAATACTGTCAACCATGTTAAATGTCATAAAAAGTATAAGTGAAAACTCGATATAATTTTAATCATATATATTTTTTTCTATATAAATTTTACTGTAATTTAAATATTTTTTAATAATACTTTTAAAATAAAATCTTGTAAAAATCTGAAATCTAGTGAAAGTTAAAATTGAAAATAATGAAGTATAAAAATATATGCTTAATGTCAATGTTAAAAAAGTGATGTAAATTGTATTATATAAGATCTTTTAAATATAATTTAGAAATATAAAATTATTGAAAATAAAATTATATGCCAAAAATTTAATGTACCATATATTCATTAAAAAATGTTATTTTAACCAAAAACCAAAGAGATTGTTTGAATTAAATAGTTTAAACCTGGACTATTAGAAGGAAGGTTTTTAAAATATCGATTTCGTAATAGAAAACCTAAGTGCAGGTTTAAATAAATATCTTGAAATTTAAGTACATATACTTATTATTATAAATGTATAAGCTTATAAGAGGTTTTGATGTGTTATATATGTATTTACATCATGTTTTTAAATTTTCTCTCTACTTTCACTTGCGTTATAAAAGTTAGAATTATGTTAAAAGAGTAAACAAGAACTAATTCATCTAGGGTGGTGTGTTATATGTCTTTTTTGTTTTGTAAGTGTCATGGCTTGTATGTAAAATGAAAATGAAACGATCATTTAGTTAGTTAGAAACAGAATTTCAGAGTTGACAACAAACTTGTTCTAAAATTAAATCGTATTTCAATCAAAAAATAATTTCTCTAACAACAAACCACGGGCGTCGCCATCATTACCGGCGCGCTGCATGGTGGGTAAACTGCTGCCAAGGTCAATGGCCGGATACGATTGGTTTCCATGACAACATCGTCGCTATGGAAACGAAGATGGCGGCGCGGTGTGATAAAGATGAGAACTAAAATATTTCACAGTTCTTCGGCTGTCAATGCCCCCTCTTAACTAAAATTTGACCTGCAGGTTACTGACCTACTGATTTCTGTCATATTATCAGCTAGATTGTTTTCGACTAAGTTTTTACAGCTGATAACATATTATTAACACGAAACATATAATAACAAGCTCAATAGGTCAATGACCTAGTCAAATTGATAATATTTTGATAAGACTACTAGAAAATATTTACACTTAAATTTTAATATTTAGATTTAGACATTTTTTCATTGAGTTATACTTTTATTATATTTATTTATCTTAAAATTCAATTTAAGCTTTTCAAATTTTAATGTTATATATTTTTTACATATAAGGCTTAGACACTAAAGAAGTGTTATTGAATATTTTATGTCTTATAAAATATACAATAAGAAATAATGAAATTTAGTTGGAAAATAAACATAACTAATTTATTTAATTTCTTATATACATTTAATATTTTTATTATATTTGTTTAATTATACTTTAATATGAGAATTCAAAAAAGCAAAGTTTATTTTTCAACTTCAACTTTCCCTTGTATAACATGTGCTAACGTTAGTTGGTAGTAGTAAAAATTTTCAATAAATTATTATTTTTTTTTTCATTTTAATATGGCAATATTTGAGGCTTTTTCGATATTTAAAAACATCATATATTTCGTACTTAGAAATGAAAATGTATATACTTTAAACATAAAAGAAGTAAAATAAATAAATAAATCTAATAACTCCTTATAAACAAACCTTAAAAGGTTTGCCTTAAAAGATTTCAGTGATATTTGTATTTGTTTACAAAAAAAAAAAGTGATCTAAATTTTAATTGCACCGAAAAGGGCAATAACACTTATGGGTCATCTCTCCGTGTGGCAGTCTCCCCCTCTGACGTCACTAATTACTTGCAGGTCAGTTGCGCAGACATCATACCATAGAGCATTGTTTGTTCGTGTTGACGTCATAGGAAGCCAGGTCAGACCAGAGCGTCTTTTTCCAGAATTTTCCTCAAACACTATTATTGTTTACGGTTTTTCGCCCCAATGTTAGTCACGTGTATAAAATTTCACCTCCAACCGTAACTGTAAAAGTGTTTTCTCTGCAAAACTCCTTGATTCAGAAATCGAATTATTACTCACATTTCATAGGGAAAAAAATAGTTTATTTTTATGACATTATATTTTTACAAAAGATTATCAATTACTTAATAATACAAATATAATATTTTACGAATTTAAATTATATTTATTTTAATAAAATATGTATTCTGTACAAAAAAAAAAAAAAAAAACATCTCCAACCATAACTGTAATAGTGTTTTCTCTGCAATACTTCTTAATTCTGAAATCGAATTATTAAGGATAAAAAAATAGTTTATTTTTATGACATTATATTTTTAAAAAAAATTATCAATTACTCAATAATAATATAATAATTTACGAATTTAAATTATATTTAATTTGATAAAATATTTATTTTGGAACCAAAAAAAAAAAACTTTTTTTTTGTAATAATATTTTTTTCTCGTTTTATCTCCGAAAAGATTGTGTTCTGAATATTTTTTATCAGTTGTATTAGAAGGGTTATATGTTATGACAGGCGGGGGGGGAGGGGAAGGGGAAGGGGACAGGTCATTGAACTGCGATAGGAGTAATCTCGTTTTTAAGGTGCCTGTACGAATGCAATCCTTATCTTTGCTATATCCTACTTTAGAAAATAGGGACTTCTTTGGGAGTCAACAAAATTATCTACTGTATTCTACTTATTTTTTAAAAGATAAGGTTCCTTTGGATTTATTTTCGAGCACTTTCACATTACTTGGAATTAGTAATCTCTCTGTTCTAATTTTAAGCAAACAATTCATTTTTAGACTACCTTTGCTTGATATAAACTATAAAAACTTTTGTTTAATGTATTTTAATATGGATAATTTTAAAATGCAAAATGATCATTTTAAGATAAATCCTTTATAGAAGGTAAAACTTCATAAATTTCAGCATTCATTGAGAAGTTCCTTACTTAAATTTATATATATATATATATATATAAATCATTCTATTGATTCTGTGGTGATATAAAAAATTTTTTAATACAAAAAAAAAAAAATGAAATTGTAATATTTCTGAAAGAAACGTATATAATAATATATACTACACAAACTATACTATTTAAAGTTTTAAATGTATTACAAATTATATTATAATGTACTATGTTAATATGTTCTAAATATTAAAAATGCTATCAATTAACTGACTAAATTTATGTAATATTAAACAAATTTTAAAAAAAAATTTGTTAAGGTGAGGTCGTTGACCTCGCCTTACTTTTAAGCAATAAAAAAAAATCATATATAATTAATAAAAATATATTAAAAGGTTTTACATTGTAAAATCAGTAAATAATTAATATTTTTTTAAGAAAGTAAAAATTAACTATAAATATATTTTTCTTTTAGCATATTAAACAAATTTCAGTGAAGGGTTCAAAGTCCCATGTTTTTTCGAAAGTTCAATGACTCCTATTTTGATTTGGAATAGTCATTTTATGTCACTTGCTTTAAAAATATTCAAATAAAAAAAATTTATCAATTTAATTAATTAATTTTCAAAATTATTTACTTATTAATTTTAAATTACTTTTTATTGGATAATTACATAATTAACTTTACTAGAAAATCAATACATCGAAAAGCTTACAAATAAAAATAAGGTTATCAATCATATTTACAAATAACTGCATTGTTTTTTTCAACTGATTATTTTGAACTACATTTTTTTTCTCATGCATTAAAATAGTGCAGAAACTTTTAATTAAAAAAAAAAACAGAAACAGTGTGCTACTTGCTTCCTCTACCCCCCCCTTATCTATTTAAATGAAGTAATGCGATTAAGTGGCCCACTTGAAACGCAAATGAAATCGTCTGACGACGATGAAAGCTGGCAAACGATCTCGTGTTCCAGATTTTTTTTTTCTCTCCACCCTCCCTCGCTTCTCCCACTCGCATTGTTATCTCATGCGCTTCCGATTTTGCCGAGCCTTCCTCTGGGGTCATTGAACTCTCTGCCAGAGAAGGCTTCTCTTGTGATGGGTGCCTTATATTGCTTCCACACGTGCAAGAGATGTAGTGTGACAAGTTGACGTCATAAAAGTGTACAGATGTATCTTAATTTGAGATACATTTAAGATACATTGTGATATTTACAAATTTATGTGTTTATGAAAGTGAATGAAGATTAATTAATTAAAATAAATTCATTTGGAAAGTGCATGATCTAACTTTGTAAAAATAATTTCATATATAAAAAAGAAATACTGCTTTTTTTTACAAAGTTAAATTTCTAAAAAAGCTATTTCTGCATATATTTATATTATTTAAAGCTTATATTAATAATATGCAGAAATATGTTTGTTTTGATAAAAATTCGTTAAGGGGAGGTCGTTGACCTCCACCTTATTTTTAGACAATCAAAAAAATAGTTAAAAAAATCATATATAATTAATAAAAAATATATTAAAAGATTTTATATTGTAAAATTAGTAAACAATTAATACTATTTTTTAGGAAAGTAAAAATAAAAATTGGTACAATGGTACACAATTATGATAGCTACAAAAGCTTTCGAAAAAAAACTATTAATTTTTTTTTATATTAAATGTGAAACAGTTTCTATTATATTATTTATATAATATTTATACAGCAGCATTCTGGTTATAAAATATTTAAATGTAAAAATTCTACAAAAAACTGGCATTGATACAATATAAGAAGTATTAAAAAAGTGCAAAAAAATGTTAAAATTGCAAAAATAAAATGAAACCTATGAAATGTTTTTTTTTTTAAAAATCGTAGTTAATCATTCATTTTAATAAAATTTTAATCAAAAGTCCCTTTTAAACCATTATATATATAGATATATAAAATAAAATTGATTATTAACAACTAAACATAATCAATGCAAAATAAGAAAAATATAAGCAAATCCTACTGTGTGCATTGTTTTTATGTTTATAAAGAAAACTGTTCAAGTAAATTTTTAAAGATATATAAAACGTAACTTATTTTTTTTTTAACTTTGTAAAAGACATCTCCAGTATAAAACAAAAAATGTTGAAAAAATGTATGTATATGTGTACTTTATAATATAAATTATAGGGAGAATTTATTTTAATTTTGTGCATTTATTTCTTTACAGAGTTTGATGGGACCACAGTGCTTTGCCGGGTTTGTGGTGATAAAGCTAGTGGATTTCATTATGGTGTTCACTCCTGTGAAGGTTGTAAGGTAAGAAAAATTTTACTTTTTTAACAATAAAAGATTAATAAATTTATTTTAAAATTGTGAAGTAAAAGCAATATAATATAAATTTAATTAAAATAGAGTAAATGTCTATTAAAAGCACATTTCTAGGAGAAAAACAAATATTTAGATTCTACTGCCACCCAGATTTCGTTTTCTGCTCTAAAAACGTAACATGTTTGTGTTTGTTTCCCTGCAACGCGTAAACATGGGGATTACCTACGAAGTTATCCGGTGGCCTTGAAAATACGTAACACGGGGTGAACGACCGGCAGAAATGTGTTTCAGTGAAGCCATTTCTCGTTCACGAGGTCGTTGACCGGTCTAGCGGATGGATGGGTAAAAAGTGCAACCCACACTGGAAGTTTAGTAAATTGTTTAGTTTATTAGTTTTAATATGTCCTTAATTATTCTAAATGAGTAATTTAGTAATGCTCCTTTTAAAATTCATGCATAATCTGAATTTTTGCGGGGAAAATGATGTAACTCAGTTTATATGGAATTTGGAATAATTTTTTGCTGAAATATCTTTTGTTATCAAATGGCTAAATTAAAAGAAAGAAAGAATAATTTTTTTTTCATTTTCAATATTTAAAATGAAATTTATTTTTAAAATTTTTCGTTTGTTAACGAAAAATTTTTTGCCTGTTTTTTAAGAACAGAAAATTTTATTAACATAGAGTTACATAGTTGCAATGAAACTATTTAAACAATATATTTCTTTTTATTAAATCTTGAGGATATCCATAAAAATCTTTATTTTTAAATTTTTTTATTACATTATCAGAGCAAAACATTATTATAATTTTCTCTGCAAATTTTCTTCTTTAAAAAAAAAAACAACGTAAAAAAGTTACTCTAAATTCAATTTTTATGCATAAAAAGTATATTAAAAATTTTTTTAAAAAATATTTTAATGTATATTAATTCATATTAAAAATTATATTTAAAAATATAAAAATTATATTGCATAAAAATGCCAATTTTATAAAATATTGCATAAAAATGCCATTTTTATGCAATATAATAAATATAATTGTTTATTTACTGAAATTCAGCAATAAAAAAAAATTCTATATATACTTCCCATAACTGTAAGTCACGTGTTTCGCACGGGAGCTTTTCATTGGTCATTGCCCTGGAAGTAGTCAAGAAAGTGATTGGTTGTTGTTCAAGTTCAGGGTTACCCATGATGCTCGGGTTCAACAACCGCTCTGCTGTCGTCTGCTTCCTGTATTTTTCCATATGTAGGTTTTTGTTCTAGTGGTGGCAACACCGTTAGATTTTGTGCTTCCGAGTTAGGAACTTAGTTGCGTCTTGTTACAAAATTGTGTGCGGAATTACAGTTCGCGGAACTCATTGACAGCTATTATTAGCGCTTAGTTAATTATTAATTTTAGTTTTTCGTTGAATTTTACTGTGCTCCATGACTGTGGACCGTTGCAAGGTAGAGTTTAACTTAATATTTTTTGATAAAAATGTTATTTGATAATTCCAATGTTTGCTTTGTTTAATTTTTATTTATATCATATTGCTTTCAATACTTTATGTAACATTTTTTTATTTAAATTTAATGATTTATATTGGAAAAAATATAGTTTTGTAATTTTTTTATATAATCTTTTTTCGGAGTCGTACATTTGGAATTTTACATTTAATTTTATAAACAATAATTGTAATACTTCCAAATTATTATTATTTATATTTTTTAATAATTTGATTAATTTTGAAATTTTTAATTTATAATATATTGTTTAAAATATGCAATAGTTTTATTCTTGAGTTCTACTTGTCTTGTAGAATAGTTGTAGTTGTATTATAAAAATAATGCATTGTGGTATGTTAATTTTTTGAAACTGAATACATCTTTGTCATAAATATAAATATTTCTCTTTAAAATTAATATTACATATAAATGTAAATAAAATATAAAATATAATTATTTAAAATAAAATATAATAATCGTTACAATATTGGTGCTATTAGTATTGTAATTTAATTAAAAATGTATTCATCATTATAATGTTGAGAGGTTATTTATTTCATTCACTTACATAAATTATTTAATAATTGTCTTTATAAGTTACATAGATAATAGATACAGAATGCTTAAGTTAAAATATCAAGAGTATAGAAAGAGAAATAATAACTTGTATAAAATTTAAATCTAAAAAAAAAAAAAATCCCTTTTTAATGACACCCATATAAAAAGTAGGGTCTGAATTCATTAAATCCCTCCCACCCTCGCTTGCGTAAGGGGGTGGGGGAATTATCTCCCACAATGGAAAAGAACGGTAACTCTGTTGAGTAACAACACAAAAGAAAAAAAAAAAAAAAAAAGAAAAAACGCGCGCATGTGTTCCACCTAGTAACCTCAACTTAGCGCAATCAGCAGTTCCAACCCAGGTGAAACCGCTGTCCAATGGGATATCTTCTCGCGGCGTGACGTCACAGAGTGACATTTGGGTTGAATGACCGAATGTAACCCAACTTCCAGGCCAATGAGGTCAACGGCCTGAAGCGCTTACACTTATTCATTTTTTCTTTCTCTACTTTTTTTTAATTGAACATTCAATCCCCCCCTTTTCAGTTCGGCCTGTATGCTCGTTGGATCGTTTGTGCTGAACTTGAATATGGATCACGTGATTGATCAATCCCCCCTCCCTATAGCAGTGGTGACTTCATAGTATCTATTTTATCTCGCCTCCCCCCTCCCTCCTCTTGCTCAAACTTTCACTTTCGGTAAAGTGTGCCATGTTCTGCCCGGTCGTTGAACCCCTCGCTCTGGAATCGGGTCAGATTGGATGTTAGTGCAAAGGGAGTTTTGCGTAACTTATATGCATGCATGTATGTATGATAGGCTTTTTTTTTCCTCCCTCCCCCTTTCTTGTTTTTAGACGAGTCGTTTGGCCTGACCCAAATTGTTTGGAGTTTATTGGGGACTGCTCGAACAAAATAATAAAATTAAAAATGATAAAAAAGAAATCGGGCAAAGTAGGAAGCCAGCGGTTCTTTCTGGGACTTCTCTCTCTCTCTCAGTAGCGCTGTGGCTCTGGTGAAATGTGCACGCTTTTTGCTCTATGTTGGTGATTTAGCTTTGTTTCTTGCCTCACCATCGAAAGTTAATCGGGATCGGAGCTGTGTTTCCGCATTTCGTTGTGAACTATAAAGCATTCTGTGTGTGAAATATATTTCGACTTGTAGGAGATGCAATTGGACCATTGCGTTTTTAATTAGTGAATCGTTAATTTATTCAAATTTAATTTATTAAGTTGTGCGGGTAGCTTGTGCGTTAATTAATTAATTAGTGTTGGTGATAATAAGGACTTGAATAATATTTATGGACATTATATTACAAAGTGCGTGGTGTATAGTGATCATATCACGATTTGCTCTACTGTGTTGTTAAATGTGTCTCAAGAGTCTTAAACCTAAACCTCCCCAGACTGGGAAAAATATTCCTAAAAAAAACGTAAGTTGATGCTTATAGTTTATTTTTTCATTATTAAATAATTATACTATGTTATCTTTATTTATTATTTTATTCTAATTTATTTAGTTGGCAATTATTTTAATTGAATCATATAATTGATTCAATAAATCATTGAGTCCATTAAATGATTTATTTTTATTTTATTGGATGGATATATTTATATTTTTTTTTATAAATTATACTATTTAAATTTATTATTGATACAATTTAAATTATATAATAATTTTGTATTATTTATTTATTTAATTAGCTTTTCATCTTGTTAATTATGGTTGTAATTTATAGTTAACCGAATTGCAGAATGATTTAATTATTTTAATTGGTTATATATTTAAATAATTATTTATCTACTCTGGTTATATATTGATTGGTTATATATTTAAATAGTTATTTATCAAAGACTATTTTTTTTTCTTTTTTTTATAATCCCAAAAACAAGAAATAATTTCTGACTCCAAATAATTTTTTTTTCTCTTGGTATTTATTATCTTTTGCAAGTAGCCATTAAGATTGTTATTGCTTTTATTTCACATATTTCACAAAACAATATTATTGCATGTTGAGAATGTTATCATGTTTTTCTTAAACAGAGATCTTAAAAAATTTTTATTATGGGCAATATTGAAGATCCTTTTTTTTTTATTTTCTTTGTAGGGATTCTTTAGGCGAAGCATTCAACAGAAGATACAATACAGACCTTGCACAAAAAATCAGCAATGTTCTATCCTGCGGATTAACCGCAACCGCTGCCAATACTGTCGTCTTAAGAAGTGTATCGCTGTTGGAATGTCCCGGGACGGTATGTATTTCAACATTATTATTCCTAATTTCTCCTATTAATGTAATGATCCTCAGTAACATTTAATTATATTGTTTAAAAAATTTAATTATTATATTTTATAAATTATGCAACAGAAAATATGTTTAATCAATCTAACCATTGAGCAAAGTTAATCTTTGGTAAAAAAAAAAAAAAAAAAAAAAGAACAGTCTAGTTTAGATTAGGACCGACAGATGGCAGCACCACGGCGCCTGCTCGTTCATTCCAATCACGTAACGATCTCCAGTGAGACAGAGTATAGGCGTTGGGTGCTGTTTCCCAATTTGGACCTCTGTTTATATGCCGCAGTTCAAGGTCAAGCCAACGTGCGCTCTCATTGTGTGAGCACTTTTCCTAATGCTCTTTCGTCAGAGCTGTTTTCCACAAATTCGCTTGCATCGCTCGATAGGCGCGTGACGTCTGGGTACATGGAAGCGTTTGTTCAAATAACTGTGCAACACCAGAACTATCTATCAATAGAATGTCTCACTTTTTGGGATTATAAATATTTTAAATTGTTTTACGTCTGTGTGAGGATGAAATAAGTAATTAAAATTTATTATTTATTTGTTATAAAGATTAATTTATTTCGTAATTACTGTAAATATTAAATTTACAATATTGTGGGTCCTAGTATTGGATTCCTTTTGGTTGAGGGTCCCACTTAAAATTATACATTATTATATTGCTATATTATTATTAGTATTAAATAGCCCCACTTAAAATAAATGTAAAGCATTTGCTTTACATTTATATAATTATTATTATCATTATGATTATTTACATAATTCGCTTTAGCATTGTGCTGGCTTAAACCTCAGATTGAATCTTGTTAAAATGGCTTAGAAACTATTAATTTATAAAACTCATGAGTGTTGTTATCATTGTTTTAAGAAATGAGACTTGATGATAATTGTTTAAATATCTCGCTTCGACAGTGATTTTTTTGGTGAAATCTTCCTGATAAATCTGAATAATAATCCTGAAATCTTCCGTTGTGGTATATAATTGCAGGATTGTCATACTTACTGTAAAACAATTACCATCGGTGGGCCGATGTATGTTAAAACAGGGTCACCGATGTAGAAACTAAATGAAACGGAGACAGACGCACGTGTCAGTAGATGTCGCTCGCGTTCGTGTGATACGTTTGTTTTCAGACCTTGAAAATTACTATTCAATGTCAACAAATCACATTTATTTTCTTCGTTTCTGAGCGATAACGTAATTTGGCGTTCGAATTCCGCTTTGGCGTAAAAAGTGGGGACCTACACGACAGTGTCGCGGTAAACATTCCCCGGAATTGCTTTGTTGACTCGAAAGTTTCGCACTGATAAAAGTGCTGCGTGTGTCGGAATTCTAACGCAATACTAACATGGGGTTGGTGTGACGACATCAGACGGGCAGACGATAATTTTTTGAAAAAGCACGTTGCTGGGAAAAATTGCTGAACGAAGCGCTTCAATTGTATGAAGTAGTTACTTTTCGAACTTTGGAGTATTTGTTTTCGGGTCTATGAAAACAATATGAACAAATATTTTTGGTGCTGATTACACAAAATAGTTTTAAGTTTCTGCGAAGTTATGAAATTATTTAAATTGTTTTTAAATCTGATATATATTTATATACTAAGTGAATATAAAGAACAAAAAAAGTCCTATTTCTTTACACTTACTGTAAAGTAAGTGTAAAGAAACAAATCTGTGATTATTGTAACACGAAACTTAATATATTTGTATAGTTTCGAAAATTTTTATGTTAATGTTGGAGCTACAATTTTTTTAAATTTTATCTTATTAACAAATACAATTTTCTGAATATATATATATACCAAAGGATTATAAAAAAATAATATAACCTTATTTTTACATCAAAAGTAAGGAAAGGTCTGTGAAAATTAGAACAGGAAACTTAATATATTTTTATAGTTTCGTAAAATTATTAGGCTATTGTAGCGGCCTTCAATAAAATTATTATTTTACTTATTATTAAATAGTTTTCTGAACCATAAAAAAAATTCACAAAATTATAAAATAATTATTAATTTTTTGTAGTCAATAATTTACGCATTTCAAACCAGTTGACTACAAAATTTTTTTTATTTTTTTTAATGTATATTAAACGATTTTATTTGTTATATTTAGACCCTTTTGATTTTAAATCATTTTAAAAGGTCAGACACAAATAAATAAAAAAAATACGAAAACATTGTATCTACATCTGTGTCCCAACATTAAGAGAAATTGCGCCATTCAAGTTTATTCCTGAACGAAAAACAACCTTTTACTGAGAAGAAACAAAATCTCTCGTACACCTGAAAAGGTCAAGAGGTCTTCGTCATTGATCGTATACGCTGCAGCAAAAAGAATAAAAAGTCGCGAAGCGAAAAATAAAAAAACAGCAAAATAAATAAAAATTAGACACACGCAGAAGCAGCAGAGAGAAAGAAAAATCATTTAGAGGACAAGGTCAACCGTTTGCAGTAAGCAGCTTGGCTGTTTACTCCTTATGAAAGTTCCTCTCCAACGTCTTTGAAGGTTTTCCAGTAAAAAATAAAAAAAGAGATGCTTGCGAGTCTGTATTCACGTGTAAAAATATCGATCCCGTTCCCTCGCCAAACGCCTCTGCTGTTGGCGGTCGCCAAATTGAGTAGTATAACCTCTTCATTCACTTTCTTAGGATGGTTGGAAAGTCGTCTATCTGAGATTTTCGGGCGTTGGTTTTTGATAGCGATGCTCTTTTAAGTTATATCCAGTTTCTTTTCCCTTGACATTAAAGGTCTAAATTTAGGTGGCCTTTTCATCAATAGGAATTATTAATAGCTGATGGTTTAAATGCCGTATGGGGGAAGAAAAAAAGGCCGTGAATTATTGCGAATTGTTTTAGTTCAAGTAGAGTAGCCTTGTTGTATTTTTAAAAGGGAAGGTCATTTTTTCCGTGGGAAAGATGTAATTCGTTTGAAGATCAGGTGGACATTCATTTTTTTAGGCGTGTCTACAGAGCGGTTTAATAAACCTTTTTCATTGTTTATCGTATAACAATCGGAGCTCATTTATTTTATTTGTATTCAATTTTTTTAAAATTAACCGTTTCTGAAGAGAACTTAATTTATTTAAATTTATAAATTACTTAAAAAAATTTATTTAATTTTCAAAAATAATTATAAAACCATTGACTGAAATTGTAATAATAAAACTCACGATAAATTTTAATATTGAAAGGTGAAAGTGAAACCATTTATTTTCCAATGACTCATATGAATTCTCAGTCTTTTTGAATACTTTAGTTCAAATTTCATAGGTTAATGCAATTTTAATACTATAATAAACTGATATTCAATCTAGCTTTACATTAGGTTTATTTAATAAAAAATCTATTGAATAAAGCATGATTTACTTTCATTCATGTGTATTATTACGTCTTATATTAAATATATCCTTGAAGATTTCGTATTGCATCGATGTACGTCAATGGCATTCCTTATTCGAACATCATTTAGAAAGTAATGAAAAAATTATTTATCAATATTTGTTTTGCGGCGCGTGTGTTGGCGAGAAAGCCGCCTGTTATCGACCCCTCCAAAAAAGCGATAGTGTCGCCAGAGGTGACAGCCC
The DNA here is from genome assembly GCA_021605075.1 of Caerostris darwini. Lineage (NCBI taxonomy): Eukaryota > Metazoa > Arthropoda > Arachnida > Araneae > Araneidae > Caerostris > Caerostris darwini. The sequence continues at coordinate 2,753,476 of BPLQ01010518.1, read as the reverse complement.
GCTTGAAGGTCGGGCTGCTGTAAAAGTAGGTCGCTCATACGAGAGAGGAAACAAGTTCAAGGCTACTCTGTCTTTTTGTAGGGGGCGCTGGTGAGTGTGTGTGATGTCGAAGTCATTTCTCCCTCTCTCTTTTTCTCTTCTTCCTCATCCTCTCGTTTGGCGACTCTTTCCATTTCGCCAATCCGAGCGATTTTTAATCGCGTTATTTTCCATTATTTGCACTATTTTTTTGAAAATTATTATTTATAAAACTTGAATTAATTAATTTAAAAATGTATTTTCATCAACTTATATCGGTTCTTGACTCTTGAAACATTTTATATTTCATAGGTTTTGAATCTAGTTATTACTTTTAAATATTTAAATTGAATTATAATTATTTTTCAAACTTTTGCAGTCTAAACAATTTTTTTTATTATCTTCCTTTCAATTATTTTTTTAAAAGCAAAAATACACTTAAAAACACTATAGGGTTGTCTCTAAAAATACAGTTTTATATTTTTAAAAAACACTATTAGGTTGCCTTTAAAAATACAGTTTTATATTTTTTAAAAAACACTATTAGGTCGCCTTTAAAAATACAGTTTTATATTTTTTAAAAAACACTACTAGGTTGCCTTTAAAAATACAGTTTTATATTTAAAAAAAAAACACTATTAGGTTGTCTTTAAAAAATGCAGTTTTATATTTAAAAAAAAACACTATTAGGTACTGTTTAAAAATACAGTTTATTTTTTTTTAAATTAATTTTAATGCAACTTTTCCAATGATTAAAAAATTTTTAATCAGTTTAATTTTTTAAATTCATTTTATTTAGTGGGAAAATAAAATACACAATTCCAATCTAGTAAGGTACAAAAATAGCGAAACATTTTTTCGATAAAATTACGCAACCTGTTCAATTACGCATCAAAAAAAAATTTTTTTTTTCTGTTTTTCTTGCCTAACCGTTATTTCTCCCGGCACGCGCGCATCGAGTCTGAATAACCTTGGCGAGATTGGCGGGCTTAGTTTGCGATAACCCGAAGTCATCCATGCCCGTCCCATTGGCGATTGCCATAACTATGCTCTTACCATCTGTACGCGGAAGCAGGGAAGAATTGTACCTGAGAATCACTTGTTACTTTTTCCCTCGTCACTTTTACTTCTTTTTGCTCTGGTGTAAATTGTCTTCTCGTTTCGTGGACTAATTGCTGATCGCTCTGTGTTCGAATCTTTACCGGTTTTGTGGTGTAAATTTGATTTGAAATAATTTATTAATTGGACATCCGGAAAGATGACAAGTATTTTGAGTCGTCTGTTGACAGCTGATAAACCTTGGACAACACCGTATGTTGTACCGGTACCGGTACAGAGGCCGATATATAGTCAGTCCGTAACGTCTAGTAATCAGTTCCAAGCCCAACAGCATAATGTTGTTAGTGGGAACGAGTTCCCACCTGTGCAAGTTCCGGCTGGAAGGAGGAAAAAAACTTCCAGGAAATCTCAGGATACTCGTAAGTTCTCCGAAATTTTTTTTCTAGGAAAAGTGTTGAACCAGTTTTAGATATTTAAAATTTCAGAAAAGGTTTCATAAGAGTAATTTTTTATTTTAAAGTGTAATTTAAATTTTTTATTTATGTTTTAACCTGTGTCCAGGGGTGATATTTAAGAAAAGCCTTTGACCTTTAAAACGAGTTTGGTGTGAAAAATATCTTGAGTTTATATGTTTAAATATGTGTCTTTTTTTTTAAGAATATGTCAAATTAATTGTTAATAAATGAGTTTAAATTTGATTTAATTTTTAGTTTAAATAATTAATTTTTTAAATTTAAAATAAAAATAATTTCATTTCGACCGTATCGCCTGTCAAATATTACGAATGTTTAATTTTGATTTAAAATTTATTAACGAATAATTAAATTAATTTTTAATATAATATTTCGGTATGATCATTGTGGGAAATTTACATGTACTTATTATGTATATATGCCCTCGACAGCTATACTTCCACATAATGCGTCATTGCCCCACAGAGAGGCAATCTATTTTGACTGCGACGCAGTTTGTGGTTTTCTAACCCACGCGGCCGACGATTTCTCGTACCTAGAATGAAGAACCCATCCACGAAAAATACCCAAATCTTCGAATAAACCCAAAAATAATAAGAAAAAAAATTAGCGTGTATACTATTGTAGTATTTATTTCCCTGAAAAAAGTGTGAAATGTTTTTGATTTTTTTTAAAATTTTTTGTTGGATTTTCGCCAATATGCTGCTGCCTCGAGGAGGAAGTGACATCTATTGGAGCTTCATATTTTCAAGGTCGAACGCTGAAGTAATGTTTTTCGATTTTTCGAAATCCCGGAGACGTCATCGTTCTTTATTATTCAAGGTTGCTCTTTTGCGACTCCTTCATATGTGCTCTATGGCGATGGCTGCCAGCTATATTTGGCCCCAGTTCCTCCTCCTCTTCTCGCCTCGTCTTCGATTTTTTATTTATTTTTTAGATAGCACATATCAAGGTGCGTGTTTGCCAATTCACGTGGAAATAGCACTCATATATTTTATATTTATTAAAACTGGACTCAATCCTCTATTATTTAGTACGTTAAAAATAATTTCAGTCAGTACGTTAATAATTTAATTTTAAAATAATTTAAATGTTAAAAATAATTTCAGTCAATACGTTAATAATTTAATTTTAAAATAATTTCAGTCAGTACGTTAATAATTTAATTTTAAAATAATTTCAGTCAGTACGTTAATAATTTAATTTTACAATATTTTAAATTTCAAAAATAATTTCAGTCAGTACGTTAATAATTTAATTTTAAAAATAATTTAAACGTTAAAAATAATTTCAGGTATATAACATGTATTTCCCATAGAGAGCAGCAAAAAATGGATACGTTTTGTATACCGATTTACATTTATATTTATTTACATTTACATTTTACATTACCGATACATATGATATACTTATTTTTACATTTTATATACCGATTTGTGAGAAAAAGAATTTCTTGTGATATGTGATCTATAATAATTATAATATCATTCATAAATTAATTTTGTAATGAGTGATTCTAAAAAATAATTTGATTATTAAATAACAACCCAAATTTCTAAAATTTGATTTAGAAAATTACACTTTTTTTTTTATTCTTTCTGAATTAAATGGGTAAAAATAGATGTTATTACGTAACATTTAAAATTATGTAATTAAACTTTAATATCTAATATTAATTATGAATCTTTATTTATTATTGAACTTTTATATCATTAAAATATTGAACTTTTTTTTATTATTATAATAAAATATACACGGAACGTCTTATAACACCGGCGAGTGATTTATTATTACTTAATAAGGAAGAAGACGTGATAAAAGAAGGAAGTGGTAGATAAAATCTGTTTCCTTACATATTTATTTTTTCTAAGCATTCACTCTAAAATCTTTTTCTCCTTGAATAATAGTTAGAAAAAGAAACTGCAGTCGTAGTAGTATGTATATAAATTTCTTTTCTTTCACGGCCACGCAGGGAGGGAAAATTAGTAATAAAATCTATCTGAAGGTTGTCCGCGTATCGTATATACTATATATTTTTTTTACAACTCGGATTGTTTATTCGCTTTGTGTTGATTTGTTTCTTTCTGCGTAGCGGTGTGACGTCATACGGTAACCAAATTAGGGGAGGAAAAACTGCCGCATTCATGGCCTTGTAATGTCAAGGGTGGGCTTTATTATATCGCTACTGTGTGCATATAGAGAAGAGATAATTTAGTGCACTATTTGAGGAGACTTGTACGTCTCTGGAATAACTTAACGTGACATTTTAGAAACCGACTGTTTTTAGTATTCCGTTATTCAATACGATATAAGTAAAACTCATCAAGATTCTTATTATTCATTCAATTCCTTCTATTAGCTCACACTTTCCTTATATATATCTTTTTCAAATTTTCAATCGTTCATAAAATACATTTTATTCATCCACTCAAGTTCAAATACATTTTTTTTGAACTTGTAGTGGATGATACTTGATGTTAATACAGTTTTTTCAAATATTAATTCAGTCATTAAATTTAATTAATTAATTTTAGATATAAGTTGCATGTATCTAACAATAGATGGCGCCAGATAAACTCAAAAAAATGAATGAATATTTATAAAGGACTTTCTGCAATATTGTGAAAAAAAAATAAGAATTGAATTTGTGAATTTTAATGTCACAAATTGTTTACCATTTTATTTTGAATGTGTTGAATTGAGTGTGCTAGTTACTGAGGATCATACTCGTAGAATTACTTAATGTATTTATAGTTGTTAATAATTTAAATAAATTGTATAAATAATGAATTTTTTTATTTTATTTTTCACAGCTGTCCGATTTGGTCGCGTCCCAAAGCGTGAGAAGGCTAAGATTTTGGCCGCCATGCAGAAAGTGAACGCCAGCTCTCAGGAAAAAGCTCTGGGTGCCGAACTGGAAGACGAATGCCGTCTGATAACTCGCATCGTCCGAGCTCATGAAGAAACCTGTGATTACACTAAAGACAAAGTCATCGGCCTTGTTGAAAGGGCAAGGAATCATCCCATCTTCACCCAGTGCCCACCACAATTAGTAAGTGTCTTTTCTGTAGTAACCCTAATGTTCACCCTGGTGACATTGAAATCTCCTACATACTAATAATACAGTAGTGTATGACCTCAAATCAAATCCTCTGCATTTGAAAACAATAATTCGATTAGTTGGCTATTAGAAGTCTATCGATTAAATCAATTAAATTCGATTCGATATCAAGCAATTCAAATCGCTGAATTGAACTTATTGTTCTCTATAGGCGTATTGGAAATCCCGGAAATGGTTTCAAATGGGCGTCGTTATTGATTAATTAGCATATAAAACCACGAACAAGCTTATCACTGTAAAATAGCTCTTGACCCCATTTTTTCCATCCACTTGAAAAGCGAACACGAAAAAAGAAAAAGCCGGGATTGATGCTTTCAAAAACCAAGGCCAGCGCTAACGTTTTCTCTCTGTAAACATCTCGCGGCTAATAATTGCTCAAGGCAATATCGTATGGGGTCCGCCATTTTGGATTTCTTTCTCTTTTTATTATTTTTTTTTAATGTTTTATGTTTTCATTCTTCATTCCATTTTGTCGTCTTCTTTTCCTTTGCAACCAATCTGAAGCCTGCAAGGTCAATCAAGAAGCGAGACCTTGATTTGACGTGAACGAAATGAATACTCGCGTTTTCGAACGTTTTCCACTCTTCTTACTTCCTGGTTTATTGCATTATGCCCTGGCGATAAAAATAATAAAGTGGCAATGAAAAATATTCAAGGAATCCTCGCCAATTTGGCAGCCTCGTGCCCTTGAGTTTGTGTAGTCTAATAATCTTATCCATCTGCAGTATCGTTTTGGCGATGGTTTTATTTTTTGACATTGAAATTTTTTATTTTTATTTATTTATCATGAAAATCGATGATACTACAGTTATAGTAAGTAATAAGGATTTTTCTGAATGTCAGTTCAGCATCTTTTGCAACACAATGGTGTTTCGATTGCACATTTTCCATTTTTATTTTAGCCTGTACACTTTTTTCGCAATGCTGCTTGGATAAAAATAATACTTGGTGTCTAGACTAGACATGGAAAAGTTCTGCAAATTTATTATCGTATTTTTTATTCTGTGTATCTGGTGTGTCCATATCAAAATCGATACTCAGGAAAGGAAAAGGAGCTGAGGTTGGATGTTTTTTTCTAAGGAAGCCATGCGACAGTGATGTGACGTCACTGGCTGGTGAGCCATTTCACCATAACGACTGGCGTGATAAAGGTCTGACTCCTCCAATCGCCGGTTGCTATTCAAGGCCAAGGTCGCCAATTCTGTACCTCCAGATCGTTAGCTGCGTCTCTGGCGACCTCGCTTGCTCCGAAGGTTAGCCAATAATACTTCTGCAACTGCGCTTCTTGGGATTCGCATCATCTTTGCCTTTCCTTTTTATTTTCTTTTTTCGTTGCGGTTGCTTTCTTTTATATTTTACGAGAATCCGAAAAGAAAATATATTTATAATATAGAAAATTAATTAAGGGAGTTGCAACATAAATTAAGCACATAATAATTTACAATACGCTTAATGGCGAAAATAAAAGTGAGCGAAATCGAATATTTATATTATTATGAAATAATGATTTCCAGTGTAAAATATTCACTATTCGTAATGAATTTAATTTAATTAATTTTTAACCATTCATAATGAATTCTGTAACCTTTGATAATAAATATAATTTAATTAATTTTTAACCATTTATAACGAATTCTTTAACCTTTGATAATTAATTAAAAAAAAATTCATAATATATTCTGTAACCAAAAATCACATACAATATTTCTCATCTTATTTATTTATTAGTGTGAAATAATTTTTGATTAATTGAGGCATATTTTTAACAAATATTCTTTCTTTTTTTCTCCAGGCTTGTCCATTGAATCCAGCCCCACATATTATGGAAAATGGTGCATCACACTACATGGAAGACTTTTCTGAGCGATTTGCCCCTGCTATCAAGGGAGTTGTAGAATTCGCCAAACGTATCCCTGGCTTTGGCTTTTTGTCTCAAGACGATCAAGTGACACTTTTGAAGGTAAATATCATTCCTTTATTAAAATATCCTAAACAATTATTGTTTTATCTTTGTTTAATAATATGTCAAATTTTGCTTATGATTGTATCTAATTTATTTTATTTCTTCCAGGCTGGTGTTTTTGAAGTTTTATTGGTGAGATTAGCTTGCATGTTTGATGCTCAAGCAAATTCTTTGATCTGTCTGAATGGCCAAATCCTGCGTCGTGAATCTTTGCATTCAGCAAGTAATGCTCGATTCCTTTTGGACTCTATGTTTGACTTTGCAGAAAGATTGAATGCCCTTCATATGACTGACAGTGAAGTTGGACTCTTCTGTGCTGTTGTTGTCATTGCTTCTGGTAAGTGTCAAATTCAAACCTTACTTATTGAAAGATAATTTGAATCTATAAACTTTATATAAGTATAATTTTTATTATATCTTTTTTCCTTTACTTATGTTCTTTTAATTATTCTTTCAGATCGACCCGGACTGAGAAATATTGATCTAGTGTCCAAAGTTCAGAGAAAAATGAGGGAAATTCTGCAGAAATCTGTGTCAAAGAATCACCCTGAAAATCCCAACATTTTCGGAGATCTTATGAAGAAAATTCCTGATCTTCGTACCTTGAACACTCTTCATTCAGAGAAACTTTTGGCTTATAAGATGGAGCCTTGCAATAGAAGAGCAAATGGTGCAATAGACGGCATTGCTGACAACTCACTGAACAATCAAAGTGCTTACTCTGCAATCCCTCATGACATCTGGAGTACATATTCCTTGGTTGCAACTCATCCACCGTGCCTTGCTCCAGAAGAAGATATGAGGAGTACTTCTCCAGGTCAGCATAGCCAACATGGAGGTAGCACCACCGGTAGTGAGTGGAGCACAACTGACTCCAAAGATGATCATGAACTTGTAGGATCTCCCAGATCCATTGGCAGTGGACTATGTGTCGATGATATGAAGAGTCCCATTAGATCATCCAGTTTTTCTAGTTCTCGCAGTTACATGACTGAAGAAACATGGCAATCTGAACAGAACCAAAATGTGGTTGAATATCATCACAACCTGCCCAAAAGATCTGTTGAGAATCATGGATCTGAACACGGAAGCAGTTCTGGAGATGAAGGATGTTTCGGTGATAGCCTCATGAAAGTACCAATTTATCCAAAGCTGAAAAGAGTAGATTCACCTACAGACTCTGGCATAGAAAGTGGGAAAGAGCACGGACCAAGCACAACTCCAACCATTTCAGTTTGCTCTAGCCCAAGGTCTTCAGTTGATGACAAGCTGAAAGACGTAGATCATGAGCATCATACTCAAGAAAAGCATGAGGCCATTGAAGATATGCCAGTTTTGAAGAGGGCTCTCCAAGCTCCTCCTATTATGAATACGAATTCGCTGATGGACGAGGCCTATCGTAAACATAAGAAGTTCCGAGCAACTCGCAATCGAGAAGCTGAGAATCCTTCCAGTCCTAGCCATATGTCTTTGGCTAGTACCCACAGTATGCTTGCGAAAACATTAGAGGAAGCACCAAGATACTTGAATGAACAACAGATGAAACAAAATTCCATATTATCCAACATTATTATGCAAAAAGAAACGCTATCAAACCAACAGCAGCAACTCTCTTCACCCCAACATCCACAGACTCTGTCACAATCACACCATGCTGATACACAGTCTTTCTCATGTCCCAGCATGCAGAATAATCATTACTCGTTCAGCAGTGTTCCTAATCCTTCTCCTGTTTCTACTTTTGCCCCATCCAATGGGCAAACGCACAAAAACTTGCTTGTTTGTCCTAACGGCTACTACATGCCACAAGGAAACAATGTTCAGCAGAACTCCATATATTCATCAGTAACTCCAGTGTCCTGGCAAATCACACACCAGCAATCCTCCTCTGCGGCCACGGTTACATCTGCAAACTCTATTCAAGTCCCATATGAACATTCTTCACACATGTCACAAAGCTCTCCTGGCTCTCATCACAACAGTTCTAATTTCTGTTCCTCGTCGGCTGTCAACACATCGAGAGCAGGTTCTCCAAGGCTGATGTTTAATGCCCGATCATCACCACCAACCACCACGTCTCCTCTAGTCATGAATGGAAACGGACTATGTTCAGCCAGCTATTCTTCAGTTCGCCAGGCTGATGCCCGAACTGTGCAATCAGAATACAAACCGTCGAGTGAGTCCCAACCATTAAACTTGTCTACAAAACTTCTCACCCCTCCTCCTCACATGCTGAAAATGGAATCGTGATCATTTTCTCTGCAATCCTGACATTTATCAAATCTTTCATCGAGGATGGAATTTGTGGACATTGCAAGAATTTAAACACTGCATCCCCCTCAAAATCTCCAACCTTTCCCCCCACCTTGTGATCATGCACCTGTTGTGTCTTAACTGGAGACTGTAAAATCAGCATCAGATGGTGCAGTTGCCATGTTTAAAAATTAATAATTAAAATGTGCCATTCCAGATTTAGAGATCACATGCAGGCTGTGTGTCTAGCTGCGAGAGATGATATAGAAGAGAAAAAGGACATGAACAATTTTTTTTTTGTTGAACTCTCATTTGTAAATATTGTTTGTATAGAAAAAAACATAATTGTATTCATTTTGTACAAAAGATAAAAAAGGACCATTGAGTGTCTGCTAAAAATTATGTTGTGTAAATTATATAGAGAAAATTTGGTTGGTGTATTATGATGGATTTGGAGAAAAGTGTTTATTTAAAAAAGAAGAAAAAAAAAATGTTAAATTAAAATAATAATATTTGAAAAGAAATTTTTTTTTCAATAAACCAGTATCAAACAATTTTTTTTAACTATAAAATATGAGGATGTACAAAGGGTTTATTCTTTAATTCTGGTCTGGAGATTTCAAAGGGCTAGGAAAAGGGGCCATATTTTAGAAAGTTTGGGTAGTTGAAATATTGTGGTTCTTTATTGTAAATATTTATCTCATAGCACATATTTCAGTAATTTAATGTTTCCTTTTCCAAGTGAGTGGCATCTGTGCAAAAAAGGTATTTAAATTTTTTGCTCCATAGTATTATTGTTATAATAAATGGTAGACATATCTGTTGTTTTTTAGGAGCAAAAGAAAATCAAATACCAGAAATCTGAACGAAGTTATATTTTGTGTTATTAAGTGATAAAAATGTTATAAATTTTTATTCAATTATTTGTTAAAAAATTAATTTTTATTTATTATTATTAAAAAATTCATTTCAGGGATGTATCATACAATCAAAGTAATTTATTTTTGCACCATTATTATTATTGAGTAGATTTTAGATTAAATAATTCTAATTGCATAACAATGTGTCTAGTTTCTGGTATTTGATTTGCTGTATGCATCAATCCTTCTGTTGTGCTTTCTAAGGTCTAGCCAAAATGATGAAATACTGTTTATTAAACAGTTGTGTAGTACAATCAAACTTTTTAATTTAAAATCATTTAATTATGCTGATCTCTAAGATCATACATTGGTGTGGCTCTGTGCCTGTTATGTGATCATGTCATTTCATTAAAAAAATTTCTGAATGAAACTTGTCTCTCTTTAATTGCTTTGAAAATTGTTTTTTATGATATACACTTTCTTACTAAAAATATTTTTGTTTATAAAAAAAATAGCTATTCAAATAAAAAAAATAAATTATAACTATACAAATAAAAAAATAATTTATAGCTATACAAATAAAAAAAATAATTTATAGCTATACAAATAAAAAAAATAATTTATAGCTATACAAATAAAAAAAATAATTCATAACTATACAAATAAAAAAAATTAATTATAGCTATACAAGTAAAAAAAATAATTTATAGCTATACAAATAAAAAAAATAAATTGAAGTTATACAAAGAAAAAAATAATTTACAGCTATACAAAGAAAAAAATTAATTAATTTGAACAATTCTGTAATTTAAAATATTTCATTAGTTTTAAATTTTATTCTTAAAAATAAGTAATCATGTAAATAAATAGCAGAATTTAATTTTCTCTGAGATTTCTTTGTTATAAGATTTTGAAATCATATTTGGAGAATTTTTATATAATTTAAATGGCTCACTTGAATTTATTTTTAGATCTTTATGAAATAAAAAAACATTTATTCTTAAAAATAAGCAATCACACAAATAAGCAAAATTTAATTTTCTCTGAGAAATAATTTATCATAAAATTTTAAAATCATATGAGAATCGTTATATAATCTAAATGGTTTACTGAATTTGTTTTCAGATCTTATGAAATAAACGAAAATTAATGTTTGAAATGTGAAAGTTTTGTAATAAATAAGCAAAAAACATATTTAAAGCAAAAACATTTAAGAAAAGACATATATCAATAAAAGCTATGATGTGTATTAAACTTAACTAAAGCATCTGATGTGTAAGATAATCAAAATAAACTTAATTATTTAATTTTGAAATAAAAAATTTAACAATGTAGAAAACACAGTTCTCTTTTCTGAAATGTTTAAAAAAAATGTAACATTAGGTGTTAATTGCAGTAGAAAGTGCAGATAAGTTACAAAGCATTTTTAAAAATTGATGATTCACACATATTAATAAACTAGATAAAATCGTCTAACTAAAATAAAATAGAATTAATACTTAAAAATAATATTTATGCAAATTAAAATAACATTAATTGTGAGAAAAATTTTTTTAGTTATTTTTGAAAATCGAATTTGGAAATTTTTTAGATTTGATTGAAATTTTAAATTTGAATTAAAATAACTGAAAAAATTAAATGGAGTTTCAATAATAAGTACAAAATTTTAAAAAATGAAGACATTTATGAAAAGACTGGATAAGACTTTTACTAATAAAAGATACATTTTATAAAAATTGTATTATATTACAAATACGAAAAGGAATTACAATTTTAAAGTACGTGGGATGCATGGGATTTTCTTTCTTAAACAGTTTTTGACAGAAGAAACATTTTTTTTACTAAGATTAGATATTTAATGATCATTCGAAAATGCAAATTAATTCCAAAAAATTATTATTGTGAAATACTGAATCTTATCTGAAGATTAATATTAGAATAAAAATTTAAAATTTGCAGGAAAAGTTTTTATAGTAAAATTAAATGCTAGTTTACCTCAGCTAAAAATAAATTTTAATCGAATATGCTTTCTACATAAAATATTTTAAAGGAATTTATTCAATAAGTGTAAAAAGACTGCTATGGAAAACGGGAAATTTTTTTCATTATGACAATAATTGTTTGGTTTAGAAAATTATTTAATTATCCCTTAGTAAATATAATAAATATTATTTAAAAATGCATATTCATTTCTCCTTTTTGGAAATTTAAAAATGGAGACTATTAGATTTAATAACATAAATAATCTTTTATTAAAAGATTTTGAAGTACGTTAGGAAGTCTTGCATTTAATGAGTAAATTGAAAGGACATGATTAATTTAATTAATAACTATTAAACACATTTAATTATTAAATATTGTAAACTTATAAAAAAGCTTGGATAAAATATTTTTTACTATTTTCAACAATTTTGATAAACAACAATAAAAATTCTCATTTCCTTAATTATTTGTAACAAAATTGCCTTGTTAAAAAATTTAATCTTTTAAAAAAATGAAACATATTGCGCCTGAATAGTAAAAGGTTTAGTAATAATAGTAATTTTTAGTAATGTTTTTTATTTTGCAATAATCTCTCTCTTTAAAAAATTAGACCAATTAGATGATGTCTTTACGCATGCTAAAATATCAATAATAAGATAACTAGAGGTAACTATGTTTTTATAAAATAAAAATCCTTAATTATACGTACATTATAAGAATAAGTACTCATTGTTTAAGGAAACTTTTGTCACAGACATATATTGTCTTCTTTCTTTCAGTTTGAAAAAAAAAGTTAGAAATATTACAAACAAAAATAAATCTACAAAAAATTTATGTATAAACGATTTTTAAATTCTTATTTAAATAAAGCACATTACATAAAATACTAATAACAAATATAACGGAATTAATCAACATAACGAAAAAAATTATTGTTGCTGCTCAAAAACGATAATTATTCGACAAAATCTATTGAATTTTTCAGCAAAAATATCAAACTAAAATAAATTCACCATATTTAAAGACTCCAAGGAAAGCATAAGAAATGGCATAAATTATAAATTTTTATGGTTTTTTTTTTATATACTTACCAAATATAACAAACAAATTAATATAGAATAAATTATGCTTCTTTGAAAAAATATTTTGTCAGTAAAAAAAAAAATGTCGAAAACATTTCTTATAAATGGGGGAATCGGAAAAATTTCTTATAAAGGAAAAAAAAGCAATATTTTGAAATTAATATTAATTTACATTGTTTTTAATGAGATAAAATGAAGTCGATAATATAAAATTTGTAATATAACGGACCTGATGGCCGAGTGACTAGCGCTTGGTGCCACAGGTTTTGGGTTCGAGTCCCGGCGGAGACATACATGTTTGTAGTAGTTCAGAACCTACTTTAAACCGTAGGTCCTTGACTAATATGATTGTAGAGCTTTGGGCATAAGGTTGACAACCCAATTCTGTAAAAAGATTGGATATATAAAGTGGCATATGCTACTGAGCATTATTACTTCATTATAATTAATTAATTTCATTAATAAATTATATGGCATTTTACTTTCTCGATATGAAAAGTTTTAACAAAATCGATCAAATATTTTGCAATGCAATCAGATTTATGTTAAATTCCAGCAGATATATGTCCATTATGCATATATTTTTTCCAGACTCTTTCAAGTTTGATGCAATATTTTAAAATTTTAAATCTTTATTGCATTTTAATATGTCAGTAATGGAAGAAAATTAAAAAAATAATGAATGTTCGTAGTTTGTTTTGCCAAGGAAGCTAAAAAATGCGAAAACCTCTACTGTAAATAGATCTTCTCAGCGGTAACTTTTATAATGCCAAAAAGCGTGTGTTGATTTTCGTGGTAAAATATTTCATGCAATAAAAAAGTATTTTAAAGAATGCTTTTCAACTCGTATTTAAAAACTAGTATGTCTAATCGAGTATATCACAATAAATAGTTACTTAAAATACAAATTACATAGCATTCTATTTATAAAATATTTTGTTGAAATTTATTATATTTTTTTTAACTTTTTACATCAGAATTACTTTAAATCTTAATAGATATTTTTTTCATAATTTATCTAAATTTAATGTAACATCTTTCAAAATCGCATTGCATTTTAATGTATCAATAATGGAAGAAAATGAAAAATATAATGGGACGTCGCAGTTAGATTTTCCAAGGAAACTAAACATGAATGTACTGTAAATAGCGCTTCTTTGCAGTAACTTGCATTATGCCAAAAAGCAATTGGGTTGCGGGACTAATTTTTTTTATGCTTCATAAATGCATTGTTAAAGAATGTTAATTTCAGTTTCTGAAATTTGCAATAAAATATAAAAAATATTTATGGTTGTCAAAACCTTTCACAACGGTATTTTTCTTAGCTTATATTTAAATAACAATTTTAATAACATTTATCTGTTTCTTATTTTGCGTTCATCCGTGGGTTTTGTGTTCAGTTAATAAATGTATACTACTAATATACTCCACAAACCGATAGATGAATAAGAGTGGGACATACATGTGGGTAAGACTTAACGTATTTGCGTATCGTATAGTTGAGAGTTTTTGCATACCGTACGTTAGTTACCGTAGGACGTCCGTTAGCTTTTTCTCCCTAGCGCGCATGCGCAGTTTTCTATGAGCATGCGCGCTAGGGAGAAAAAACTGACGGACGTCTTACGGTAACTAACGTACGGTATGCAAAAACTCTCTAGTATGGGATAAAAATCTGTAAACCAACTGAGAAATATGCTGTTGATTACATTAAGTCTTGTCGTTTCTGAAAGCAATGAACGGACATTGCCAATGGATTCTAACCTTAATTTTTGTCATTTTCAAACAAAAAATAGATCAGATAATTTCATAAGGGCTTATATCACCTTTTATTTACATGATTTTTATCCCTTATGTAGCTTCCACGAAGAAGTTTCTGTCGTCACTGTTCGTCAGTAACGAAAACAACGAGCGATCCTGTATATCTGACTGATCCGTATTATTATATTATCCATGATTGAATATATGTTTTCTTCTTTTGCTTCATTGGCGCAATAGCCCCATGGTGGGGCAAGGCCGTCTGCCTACTAACAGATTTCCGGACAGAAGATGTTTTCTTTATTGGGATAGGGTTGTTAGCTCTACGTCCAACAGACATATTAGACCGGGACCTATAATTTAAGTAGATTTCGAACTACTACAAACATCCACGGCACCACAGGGACTCGAACCCCAAATCTGTAGCACAGAGCGCTATTCATTCGACCATCAGGCCCCAGCATCCAAATAACAGTAAGAAATTATATTCGATTAATAAGATTAACATTAAATGAACAAGATTAGCATTCAAATAATCTTAAAATAGCAGTACATCCAATTTAGACTAACATTCAAATGAAAAGCCATTCTATTCACAATTATCTTCAAATAATAAGACATTCAGTTAACAATAATATTCAAATAAAACATATAATTAACAATTACATTAAATTAATTGAATATATTGTTATTTTAATATTAATTCTGCTAACAGAACTGACATTCAAATAACATAATTCATTAATTAACAAGACGCAACAATTAATAGAATTAAAATTAAATTTTCAGTATATTCAGTTAACAGTCATATTCATTAAGAAAAATAGAACCAATGACGATGTCATATATCCTGCTGAAATAAAAATATGTGACCCATGAGACCATGGCTAGAATGGGGTTGTACCCTCTAGTAAAATAATCAGTTGAATTATAAAATTTGTCAAATGCAATTTACAAGTTTAATAAGATTTTCTTCTTCATTGGCGCAACAGCCGTCTTCCTATTGGCAGCTTTCGAAACATAAGGTGCTTTCTTTTTACAGGGTAGGGTTGTCAATTCTACAGCAGTAGGACCAGAACCTACGACTTAAGGTGAATTCAGAACCACTACAAACATCCATGGCCCCGCCAGCATTCGAATCCGAAACATTTGTCCTCGAGTTCCAGAGCACTCTTCACCAGCTAGTCACTCTGCCATCAGGCCCAATCAGATTTTCAGGTCTAAGATGATAGAAAGTTGATAAAAGATAGAAACAGTAGAAAATCACCCATGCTTTTAATAAGCTCAAAACAATGTAATAATAATTTGATGTATTATTTTATCAAGATAAAATAATATATCAAATAAATTTTTTTCCAATAGGAATTATGGTATAAAGAATGTAGAAATGCCATATTCAGGTAATTTGAATTTTAAATACGCAAATTTCTTAATGCGAAAGTATACAGCATTTTATTTATTTTTA
Organism: Caerostris darwini; assembly: GCA_021605075.1. Taxonomy (NCBI): domain Eukaryota; kingdom Metazoa; phylum Arthropoda; class Arachnida; order Araneae; family Araneidae; genus Caerostris; species Caerostris darwini. The sequence continues at coordinate 2,737,444 of BPLQ01010518.1, read as the reverse complement.
CAAAAAAAAAAAAAAAAAAAAAAATTCTGATTGAAAATTTTTATTTATATGTTTTTTATATGTAGTTTTAAAGACAAATAGTTTGCTTTTTATTGTTCATTTTTTCGAAAACTACTAACAAAGCGCGTTAATTGAAATTGAAACAAACATTACTAAAATATTCAAATAATATTGAAAAATAATTTTGAAGACTAGACTGAGAATTGCACCTGAAAGGCTAGACTGAGGATTGCACTTGAAGGCTAGACTGAGGATTGCACTTGAAGGCTAGACTGAGGATTGCACTTGAAGGCTAGACTGAGGATTGCACTTGAAGGCTAGACTGAGGATTGCACTTGAAGGCTAGACTGAGGAATGCACTCCCTCCTCCAAGACCAGCCAACCTATAGATATTTGTCGTGTCGGTATGTATTCTTTCTATATATATATATTATGTGTTCATTTGCTATTTTTTTATAAATTAAGTGTATAAAAACAGCAAATATGTATCAATTCAGCTTTCGTTTGTAAGTTTTTTTTTTTTTTTTTTTGATGTTGTTACTTTAATCAACTGGAAAAATTTGGAGCGTATAATTTTATCTATTTAATGTTTAGATAAAAACTAATTTTCTAAAAATGAGTATATATATTTTCTGCTATTCGTATAATTATATACAGTAATCTTTTTATTATATAATTATTTTCGTTAGCTTGTTAATTAATCTGCCTTTTGGTGTTTGTATAGCGTTGTTACTTTGAGTATTTTAAAGTAATAGTTTTATTATATTATCGGTTGGAGGCAAGTATAAACGATTGCATGTTTAAATATAATAGCTGTTATAACTGTTATAACATTAGCGTTAATGTAGTTTAACGCTAATATGAAATTTAATATGGTGCCTAGTAGGCATACAAATGCCTTAAATATAAATTAAATTTCCTTTTATTTTAAATAATTTTTTCACAGATTCATTACTTGTGTATGTTTTCTTTTTGCTTATGAGTTACTGATGGGTTACAAATCTTGTTTTGGCAAATTAGTGGTTAGTTGTAGGGTAGTGTTTATATTAATTTTATTTTATTAGATTATTGCAGATTACAGCATAGATTTATATGGGTACATTGCAGTTTATAATTATAAGGGTATTTGATATGGAATGTTTTCGAATATGTTAATTATTCAACACCACAATATATCTGATCCATTCCTGGCATAGATAGAAAGCTTCCGATTCGCCACCACTTTCTGGGTTTCGAACCAAATTCACTAGTCTGGTGCCGTGTCTTCCCTTCACAATTTTTTTAAATATGTAGCTATTCCTGATTAGTGGCCTAGTGGTAACTTGCGTAGCTTTGGTGGGTTTCTGATTCGAATCCCTAGATACATTCATTGCACTCACTAATTTCAGAAACGCAGTGATTCGATAGCGATTGGGGCAATGTGTGTTAAATGTCTCGCATCGGTAGCCAGGTTGCCTGGTGGTAGTTTTTCGGATTTTCTTCCATGTTACATACATATATGGAGCAGTTACACTTAAAGATCCCTCCTCGGTAGGCTGTTTGGGACAAGACAATCGCAACTAGATTGAAGATACAACATCCACCAGTTTTGGTGGATATTGTATGTGTGCTGGAAAATGTATGCAAGAAAAATTGGTGCGAGTTTTTCGGATTTTCTTCCATGTTACATACATATATGGAGCAGTTACACTTAAAGATCCCTCCTCGGTAGGCTGTTTGGGACAAGACAATCGCAACTAGATTGAAGATACAACATCCACCAGTTTTGGTGGATATTGTATGTGTGCTGGAAAATGTATGCAAGAAAAATTGGTGCGAGTTTTTCGGATTTTCTTCCATGTTACATACATATATGGAGCAGTTACACTTAAAGATCCCTCCTCGGTAGGCTGTTTGGGACAAGACAATCGCAACTAGATTGAAGATACAACATCCACCAAATTTGGTGGATATTGTATGTGTGCTGGAAAATGTATGCAAGAAAAATTGGTGTGAGTTTTTCGGATTTTCTTCCATGTTACATACATATATGGAGCAGTTACACTTAAAGATCCCTCCTCGGTAGGCTGTTTGGGACAAGACAATCGCAACTAGATTGAAGATACAACATCCACCAAATTTGGTGGATATTGTATGTGTGCTGGAAAATGTATGCAAGAAAAATTGGTGTGAGTTTTTCGGATTTTCTTCCATGTTACATACATATATGGAGCAGTTACACTTAAAGATCCCTCCTCGGTAGGCTGTTTGGGACAAGACAATCGCAACTAGATTGAAGATACAACATCCACCAAATTTGGTGGATATTGTATGTGTGCTGGAAAATGTATGCAAGAAAAATTGGTGTGAGTTTTTCGGATTTTCTTCCATGTTACATACATATATGGAGCAGTTACACTTAAAGATCCCTCCTCGGTAGGCTGTTTGGGACAAGACAATCGCAACTAGATTGAAGATACAACATCCACCAAATTTGGTGGATATTGTATGTGTGCTGGAAAATGTATGCAAGAAAAATTGGTGTGAGTTTTTCGGATTTTCTTCCATGTTACATACATATATGGAGCAGTTACACTTAAAGATCCCTCCTCGGTAGGCTGTTTGGGACAAGACAATCGCAACTAGATTGAAGATACAACATCCACCAAATTTGGTGGATATCGTATGTGTGCTGGAAAATGTATGCAAGAAAAATTGGTGTGAGTTTTTCGGATTTTCTCCCATTTGACATATAGATATGGCGCAGTTACTCTTAGAGATTCCCAACGCCCGTCTGTGGGCTGTGTGTGATATAAATACGAGACCTACCAATATCCGGTATACATACGAGACCCAGCACATACTTTGAATTTTGTTCTATTCGCAACCTAATTGGTTCGATTCATTTGGTGATATTCACTATAATCTGTGGTTCGAAAATTACCACGGAACAGATTACAAGTAGAATTATCTGATTATAATTTTTCGTATTTTTTCAATACGAGACATAAATACCGTGTAGTTGCATTTTGAAAATCTAACTTGTAAGACTTCATTACTACCTTAGAAAACAATGCCGATGTCTTAAATGATTATGTCCATTAAAGAGTCTTACAAACATTCCCAACAAGTTCAGCAGGGTGACGTAAAAACGTAAGAGGAGCTACAAGCAAAACAATACCTCCTGGTAAATATTTATTCTCCCCATACTTCCTTAGTAAAGACGTTGACATGCGTCTTCGTATAAATGTAATCAAGTACATGTCTCATCCGTCGTTTCCGTATTTGCTTATAGCCCGATATAACGTATTCTAGAACAGGAACTTCAGTACCATTATAACAAAGTGCTTTCGATAATATAGCATTACCCTACTCAGAAATAAATCCAAATGATACTCTATATTATCTATTACCCCATTCAGTTGAATCTAAACTGACTTTTGTTAAAAAAAAGTCTGTATTTATATTAAGTCTGTGTTTATATTTCGCCAGGATTACATAATTTATAAAAAAGATGAGAAAATTAATCAAATATATTTGTGCCTCTCTCATATGCACTTAACAAACTGACTACTTCTGTATGATAAAAGTTAAATCAGTTGATTCCCAATAACAAAAAATATTCATCAAAACAATTAAAGTTTTTGACGAAAGCTATTAACAAATATTGTATAGAGTAATGATTAATTTATAATTTCAAAAGTACAATTATTTTAAATAATCATTTGATTTCAAGTAAATTTAAATTTCACGAATATGGAATCAATGTTAAATGAATGTTGAATGTTAAACTAAATGTAGGAATTCAATGAATGTATTATTTTACGTGTCTTTATAATATGATATTTTGCATATTTAAGGGCTTACTAATAATTTGTGGGCATGCTGTTAATTTTGTAACAAAAATACTTATAAAACAATCAAAATTTATTAATGATTTAGACAAAAAATTAACAAAGCCTATACATTTTATATAATTAAAAAAGAATTCCGAATGAACCATTCTCATCATATAAATATTTGATTTCAAATAAATTAAAATTTTAAGAATGTAGAATAAATGTGTTCAATGGATGTAGAATATTTCATTCAATGAATGTTTCACTCAATGAGCGTTGAATGTTTAATTGAACGAATGAATTCAATGAAAGTTTAATTAAACGAATGAATTCAAAGAATGTTGAATGAAATAAACAAATTTAAATGCTTAATTAGATGAACGAATTATGAATGTTAAATTAAACGAACGAATTCGATAACGAATAAATGACTTCAATGGATGTGGAATATTTCGTTCAATGAATGTTGACCGTTACAATCAATAAATGTTGAATGTCTCATTCAACGGATGTCGAATATTTCGTTCCATGAACGTTGACCGTTTCAAACAATAAATGTGTAATGTTTCACTCAATGGGTACTGAACGTTTAATTGAACGAATGAATTCAATGAATGTTGAATTAAGTGAACGAATTTAAATGCTTAATTATATGAACCAATTATGAATGTTAATTAAACGAATGGATTCAATAACGAATAACGAACCAATCAAGGAGTTCTATGGATGTGGAATATTTCGTTCAATCAATGTTGATTATTGCAATCAATAAATATTGAATATCTCATTCAATAGATGTCGAATATTTCATTCCTTGAACGCCGACCATTTCAATCAATAAATGTTGAATGTTTAACTGAACGAATGAATTCAATGAATGTTTAACTGAACGAATGAATTCAATGAATGTTTAACTGAACGAACGAATTCAATGAATGTTTAACTGAACGAACGAATTCAATGAATGTTTAATTAAACGAATGAATTCAATGAATGTTTAATTAAACGAATGAATTCAATGAATGTTTAATTAAACGAATGAATTCAATGAATGTTTAATTAAACGAATGGATTCAAGTAATTTGAATTAAACGAATGGATTTGAATAAATTAGATGAATGAATTATAAATGTTGAATTAAACGAATGAATTAAATGAATTTTGAATTTAAAGAATGAGATATAATGTATGCTGAATGTTTCATGTATCATTTTACATTTCATTGTAATAACATTTTTTACATAGACTTATTACCATTTTCTAGCGAGACTTTTAATTTTTATCTGAAACGTCGTGTCTTTTTGTGACACGAAATATATGTTAAAATTTCCGCAAAGTTTACAAAACAACCTATAATTTCCGAAACCAATGCAATTTTAGACCAATTTTAGGTAACAACTGCGGAGTGAAAATGATGTGGCACAGTCACGAAGTGACACGTATTGGGGAGATTAAAATTTTTAACGCTAGTAAAAAGAATACTTTTTCTGAGGTAATTGCCCAGAAAATTTATCAAATTCACGACTTGTATTTGCACGATGTAATATAGTTTTCGGTGTACGTTCTGATTCGCATAGTTTGACAAATTGTTGAAATCAGTTAACAGGGAAAAGTAAGGAAGTAATTTATTTTCATAAATTTTTGAACACAGATAAGTGAGAATGAAAAATAAATCTCACTTGGATCACAGTTGTAACGTACACAGCTAGTATGCAGGAGAGGTCAAGTTAGAATTCGTTAATGTCGTCAGATGCAGTTACTGCTTTCAGAAATGGGGTTTGGTTAGTCGCTCTACGGTCATTTTGTGCAGTATTTAGGCTAATTAGACAGGGTCCTACAGTTTAATGTGGATTTCGTACCACTAACGAACCTCCATACCACTGCCACGATTCGAACCTGAACCCAGTGGGCAGGAATGTTCAAGTTCGAATCCCTTGGTGTCGTCCTATGCAGTTACTGCTTTTGAAAATGAGGTTTGGTTTGTCGCTCTACTGTCATTTTGTGCACTCTTTAAGCTAATTAGACCGGGACCTACAGTTTAACGTGTATTCCTACCTCTAACAAACATCCATACCACCGACAGGATTCGAACCTGAAGCCAGTGATATTAATGGCAGAGCACTAGTCAATTAGTCATCAGGCCGCTCAGAAATGTGGAGACTCGACAGTGGTTGTGGTAGCATGTGTAAAGTATCTCGCATCGTCTATCAGATTGTCTGGGAGTTTTCTGTTTTTTTCCCATGTGACACGCAAATGCGGGACAATTATCAGTGAAAGTCATCCTGGAATTTATTGTATTCTTCTCAATCACAATCAGTGGGGTGTTCATAATATACATAAATGGAAAACGAAGCCCACTGATATTTAATAAAAAAAAAAAAAAATTCACTTTTGTTTTAGTAAAAATACCAAAAATTACGTTACATGTATTCATCAGATATATATGGATAGATAGATATGTAGATATATGTGTTTTCATTAGATATATATGGGTCGATAGATATGTAGATGTGTTTTCATTAGATATGTATGGGTCGATAGATATGTAGATGTGTTTTCATTAGATATGTAGATGTGTTTTCATTAGATATGTATGGGTCGATAGATATGTAGATGTGTTTTCATTAGATATGTATGGGTCGATAGATATGTAGATGTGTTTTCATTAGATATGTATGGGTCGATAGATATGTAGATGTGTTTTCATTAGATATGTATGGGTCGATAGATATGTAGATGTGTTTTCATTAGATATGTATGGGTCGATAGATATGTAGATGTGTTTTCATTAGATATGTATGGGTCGATAGATATGTAGATGTGTTTTCATTAGATATGTATGGGTCGATAGATATGTAGATGTGTTTTCATTAGATATGTATGGGTCGATAGATATGTAGATGTGTTTTCATTAGATATGTATGGGTCGATAGATATGTAGATGTGTTTTCATTAGATATGTATGGGTCGATAGATATGTAGATGTGTTTTCATTAGATATGTATGGGTCGATAGATATGTAGATGTGTTTTCATTAGATATGTATGGGTCGATAGATATGTAGATGTGTTTTCATTAGATATGTATGGGTCGATAGATATGTAGATGTATCTTCATTAGATATGTAGATGTATCTTCATTAGATATGTAGATGTATCTTCATTAGATATGTAGATGTATCTTCATTAGATATGTAGATGTATCTTCATTAGATATGTAGATATATCTTCATTAGATATGTAGATATATCTTCATTAGATATGTAGATATATCTTCATTAGATATGTAGATATATCTTCATTAGATATGTAGATATATCTTCATTAGATATGTAGATATATCTTCATTAGATATGTAGATATATATGTTTTCATTAGATATATAGGGGTCGATAGATATGTAGATATATTTCATTAGATATTATTTCGATGTATATAGATATATATGTTTATATATATATATCTATATGGGTCGAAATTACATCACAATAATATTTTTATTGTGCATCAGTTTAAGATATTGCCTTCCAAAAAGAATTTTAAGGATAAAGGCTTCATATTTGCATGTTGTAAAGGTGAAGCCCCTGAAAACTACCTCCAGGTAGTTTATCGATATAAGACGTTTATACTTGTGTCAATCATCAAACCTTCTCATTTCTGAAATCAATGATTGCAAAGGATGCCACAAGCGAATTCGAACCCGGGAACTCCTGATATGATTTAAGAATTTTTCCATTTAATTTTTTTTTCTTCTGAATTTGAGTTGTTTCGAACTATTTTTGGAAATAATTTTATTAGTGTTTTTTTTTTCACAGTAATTTTCCTGTTATAATTATAATTGTCGCTGTCATATAAAAATATGAAGGTGTTCTGTCTGTAATACGTATTGAAATAAAAGAATGTAAAGAAGTTTTAAAATGATTTTTTTCATTTATTTATAAAACAAAGAAAAAATGTTCTCGTAAAGGAAATAAAAGATTATTAGAAATTAAATAATCGAAACATAACAACACAATTTTAAAAGTATAAATGTATTATATTTGTCCATGCATCTTTTTATCATATTAAAAAATCTTAACTATCCATCTTTAAAAAAATTAATCTTTTAATTATCCATCTTTAATAATCTTTTAAAAATCCATGCATCTTTTATTAATTAGATTTGTTTTTAAATTTGTATAGTTGGCTCATAAATATGATCAAATTCGAAATATGTCTGTAATGCATTTGACTTGATTTGTCTTTATAATATATTTTTGTAATTGAAAATTTTACACCAAAAAACGATACACAACATTTAATAATTCATAATTACCAATTTTATTTCGTTACCAGATATAACTGAACTGTCAAAAAAAAAAAAAAAATGAAAATAAACTGAAGAATTGATTTTTTTTAAATAATTTATTCAAACAGATGTAGTAATGATAAACTTTTTGTTCTTAATTAGTTTGTTATTAAATTAGAAAACAATTATAAACAAGATGGATAAAATGTTGAACCAAAATCAAAATCTTCTACTTTCAATTATTATACTAGTAGTAATTTTTTAAAATTATTTGCATAATGTTGTAAAGATGAATCAAATAACTAAAGGCAATTCGCATCTTACTTTGCACGTGTACGTTAGAGCAAATTTTTTTAGTATTTGGTATTAATTTTTCATTGTAAAAATGACGAAATGGATTTATTAGAATAATTTTATGCTCTTTTTTCTATTTTTCTGTGAACTTATTACAGAGTGTATGAAAAAAAAGTTGTTTGACCTGAATCTCAAATCTGATACCATTTCACCTACACCAAAAAAATTCATTTATTGATGTTGTGTTTTTTGAATTACTAAACTGCAGAATTTATATAACATATTTTAATTGTCATCATCATATATTAAGTATAATCAAGCTAATAAAAAAAATTCTATATATTGTTTTTGGTAAGAACTGAAAGGGCTTGTCAAAAATGATTTGCACAAATCAAAGACGATAATTTTGATGCTACTGAAGATCATGAGTTGCTAAAGGCTGAAGAAACCATTATTTGTGAATATTATCGACTGCAACTGATGCGCTTAAGTAAAGTATAGAAAGGAAAAACAATTTAACAGGTGGGCTGAAAAACTCGAAGGCTGACACATAGATGGTGCTACTAGTATTAAATCCATATGAGTTTTAGTTAGCCCTAACCTTCAAAAGACACGTGTATAAATTTGACAGCTGTTGCACTATTAATATGGGAGTTATGGTATGTTTAGTGTTCATCACGTGCAGTCCACTCGGCTGACTATCGATTGGAGTCCAGTGTGAAATGATGGAGCCATGTTTCATCCATTGTCACATATTGACGCAAAAATTCGGGTTTATTATGATGTCCACCTGTTACGGCCAAAGTAAGAGGAATGATACAACAAAATCATTTTTCAGCATGACAATGTTTGACCATACGCTGTGAAACAAATCTAAAGCTACCATGAAACATTTCGTTAGGAAGTCGTACCCACCAGCCTTATTACTCCAGACATTACTCCTTCTAATTACATCTTGTTTCGATCGACGAAGTGTGGACCATTTGAGCAGTACTTTTATTAATTTGAAGAAATCAAAAATCGGCTTGATTTATAAATTGCTCTAAAAGACACGTCGTTCTTTGACGAGGAATTCTTTCGCAAGAGAGAAGAGAAAAAGCAGTGACTAGCGATAGACATTGCTTTAATTGATGCGTTAATTAATATTTTTAATGAAATAAATGTCTTTTTTTTAAAAAAAAATAAAATTGTAGAAAAAGTAACGATTAATATATAAATATTATAATAATAAATACATCTTAAATTTAAAATAACGAAGTTTAGCATGTAGCGGTAAAAGGAAGAAAAATCGACAAGGACTGTTTTGTTTGACATGAAAGGCGGTAGGAAAATAGCAAATATGTTTGTGCATTAAGCAAAACAAAAAAATTATAGACGCAACTGAAAACAATATAGAATTTTCATAAATTTTAAGATGTCATATTTTACAAAAAAAAAAAGGTGTTTAAAGCCAAAAATAAGCAAAACTAAAAAACTCGACATTAACAGGGTATGTGAGCACCCATCATCTTAATACAAAGTTTACAGCCTGTGATCATACTTTTCATGAGGTGATCAACCACCGCAAAGTCAAATAATCACCATTCCTCATATAGAACAGTTTGCAATTCGGTAAGAGTGGCTGGCGGTTGGAAATGTTTAAACACAGACATCTGAGGGGCACCCCGAAGATATATAATGGGATTAAAGTCGGGCGAGTACACCGGCCACTCCAATAATCCCGTACGCGCAATCATATCTCTCTTCTGGTAATCATCGACGATCACAGCACTACGGAGACGCGTAATATCATCCATTAAAATGAAAGCAGGACCCACTTCTGCATCATTCAATCTCTCAGTTGGGTCTAGGACTTCATCCTGATATTGGACAGCAATCACAGAACCCCATAAAAAAGTGCAAGTGGATACAAAATACCAACGAAATCGTTGTCCACGCCATGATGGTTCTACTTCGGAAGCCGTAATGTTCGGTGATGTTATGTGGTAGATTACGCGTGCCTATTACGTCCAGACTCTTATACGCTTGTCATCTGTTTGTAGGGCAAATTACCACTCATCCATGAACATAACGTTGCCCCAACAAGACTCAGTCCAATTGAAATATTGCCGTCACCATTTTATCGTTCCCATCTGGATTGGACGGATAGAGAAACACAAACTCGGGGTATTCGAGCGTATAGTCCATTCATGTGTAGCCTTCGGCGCACAGTAGTGGCAGATATCATCTTACCAATGGACAGTGCAACCATATATATCATACGTACGGAGATCGCTCTTCGATTATGCTTGACTATAACAACAATACATCGATCTTCGACGCGGATAACAATCCTTGGACTACCTACTATAGGTCTTCGATCAACAGTTCGGCTGGTTATGAATTGTTTCCATCACTGTAAATTGGTTTCGTTTAGTTTGTCGCTCTTAGGTCATCTTGTGCACACGAGCGCTAAACAGACTGGGATCTACAGTTTAAAGTGGATTCCAAACCACTAACAAACACCCATGCCACAGCCAAGATTCGAACCTAAAGCTTGTGAGGCTTCAGGCACCCCCATCATCTTAAAATTAGGGAATAGTGACAGAAGAAAAGAGGAATATCTACGATTGATTGTGCTGTTTCAATACGTCCAACAGCACTCCAGTGCTCAGAATCATCTAATAATCTTCTGGAAGCTATAGAAACACGTCTGTCTTGAAAACAAAACATATAAAAGTTCTATACACTTTTTATCAGCACTTACATGTAACTCCTCTAACCCTTGGCCTGGTGGTCAATTGGCTAGCGCACTGCCTATTGGTACCACAGGATTTCAGATTCGAATCCTGGCGGTGGCATGGATGTTTGTTGGTGGTTCGAAATCCACTTTAAACTGTAGGTCCCTGCCTAATTATCCCAAAGTGTACACAAAATGACCGTTGAGATAAAAACCAAAACCAAAGTCAATACAATTAAGGACCAGTTACAGAGGCCACAAAATTTTAAAAAGGGGGCAAATAACAAACGAAAAGGAATAGTAAAAATGATAAATTCAAGTGCGACAAATATGGAGTTTGGTTTGTCGTTTTACAGTAATTTTTTTGTACACGTTACGACTGCCTTTTATGCATATTTCTCGACGCAGAATCGTGATTGGCTGTTACATATATTCGCATACTTCCATATAACACCGCAGCGAATTAAAACCACACCAATTCAGATTTGCTTTTGGGAAAAAAAAATTCCTCTGCGTGCTAAACTTTTGGCAGTAAGTTTATATTTTACACATTTTTTGTTTTATGTATGAAACAATTGCAATGTTTTCCAAACGTAATCGTTATCTATTTCTTAATTAAGAACTTGCAAACATCATCTTATTTACTGAAAGAAATTCCCTTATTTTTTATCGGATACCATGGCAACAACAACAAGTAGAAGGAAAAAAAAATACCAATCTCGATTTCTTTTTGTTTTTGTCGAAAACATATCGTGATCGTGCAAGTAACAAAAAGCAGACAGCAATTCGATGGTGTTTACATCGTTTTCCCAATTCTACAAGAAACACTATAACGTTCAATAGCTAAAAGAATGTACTAAAGTTTGAAAATTTTAGTCGTAAATGAAGAATGTAGTATTCCAAATACAGTAAGAAGCATTATACAGCTCAATAAGGCATGGAAAAATGCCAAAAGGGATAAATATGAAACTCCCAAAACAAAACATGAAAAGTGATTCAAAACGATACTACAAAACACTTCAAACAAAAGCCAAATTCTCAAGAAAATTCCTGAGGATTAACGTTATTCATAAATCATTTCAAGATTTAAGGGCCTCAAACTATCATTTTTCCGCCAAATTTTGCAAATTTGGAATGGAGTTTTATTTGCTTGCTGCACTTTTTGGATTGCGTCACGAACCGCTTACCAGGACAACATCATGTACACACACAATTACATATACATAATTTTCGTTTATTAATTAAAAAATTATATATAATGTTACTCTTTTTCTATCTAATCAATGGGCTTATTAACACTTCTCTCATTCACAAAGCAGGAGATAGAGGTTACCATGCAACCAAGGTTCTCCGTCAATCTGGCAAATAGTCGTTGCTATTTTCCCGCCATAAACGTTATCTATTTCTTAATTAAGAACTTATAAACACCATCTTATTTACCGAAAGAGAATCCATTATTTTTTATCGGATACCATGGCAACAACAACACGAAGAAGGGAAAAAAAAAAAAAAAATACCAATCTCGATTTCTTTGAGCTTTTTTTCGAAAACATATCGTGATCGTGTAAATAAGAAAAAGGCAGACGATGGTGTTTACATCGTTTCCTTCCATCAGTGGGTGGTGGGCGGGGAGGGGGGGGCAGGTGTTTTTGTTGAGAGTGAAAGCTACTGGGTCGGGTCAGGGTCAACAAATTTAAGCAGGGCGGACACCTATCTGAAGGAGAAGGAGGCAAACAGGTGGGGGGGGTGACCTACATTTTGCTGGGGGGGAGGAATAGTTTTAAAGGACCTATATAGATTTAGGACAAATATTTTTCTGGGAAAATAGTTTGTGGAGATATAGAGGTGTGATCAGGTTGTAGTAAGTTAATCGCAGTAAGTGATTTGTGTGCTGGGGTATGGTTGCCATATTTTCTTAAGAGAAAAAAAATAATAGTCAAGCGAAACTATATACATTCTTGGTGAAAGCAAGTCTAAAAATATTTGAGAGTATTTAAAAAAATTTTTTTTTTGTATATTAATTCAGTGTTATGAGCAGATGACACATTTTACTGAATGAATTTGAAATAAAAATAGATAAAAGGATTATTATTATTATTATTATTTTTTAATTTTGATAACGTGGATAGTACAGGGCAATATTATTCTTGATAAATAAGAATGCCTTGATAATAATTAGGAGGATTATGTTTTGAAGATTTGGGTTTGTTTGTCGCTCTACGGTCATTTTGTGCACACGTTAGGCTAAAAGGACTGGGACCTACAGTTTAAAGTGGATTCCGTACCACTACAAACATCCATGGCACCGCCGGGATTCGACCCCAAAACCTGTGGTACCGAGCGTCTGAGCGCTAGCCACTCGGCCACCAGGCCCCTCACCTGTTTTGAAGGAGTTGTTGACAAAATTAAAGTGAATAGTCGATCTCATTTGTAACAAATTGGCCACTCTTAAATCAAATTAAAACCATCAGTAGTTTTAATTTCCGAATACAGTATAATATTATTTTTCATTTGAATTGGCTTTGATTGAATCTAAACCTTACTCAGATGTAAAAGTAATAACGTTGAAAAATTTTATAAATTTTTGTACTTAATACTAATCTAAAACATTTTCCTTCTAACTTTTAACATTACAGTTAATGTATTCAAGAATTTTAGAGAGTTGTAACATACTTAAGATTATATTCTTCTTTTTCTTCTTCATTGGTGCAACAGCCGCATACTGGGTCAAGGCCGCCTGCCTACTGGCAGATTTCGAGACAAGATATGTTTTCTTTTTACGGTGTAGGGTTGTCAGCCGTACGCCCAACTCTCTACACTCCTATTAGACTGGCACCTATGGTTGAAAGTGAATTCAGAGTCACTACAAACATCTACCGTACCGCCCGGACTCGAGCATGAGACCTGTGGCGCCGAGCGCTAGTCACTCGGCCATCAGGCCCACAAATAACAATATATTAATAAAAATAAGTTTTAAAGCAAAACTATAAAGTAGAAATAATTTATTACTCTAGTTGTTATAAATGTGTCTGTAACCGAAAATTTCATTAAAAAAATTTGATAATCGAATTATTTAAAAAAAAATGTAGAGCTATTTTTTGGTTTCAATACTATAATTAAATTATAATTCTTCTTGTTTATAAAATACATCTTGCGTGTATTAATTAATTCATTTGATTGTTTCTAATAAATTCCCAAAACATAATGGACTGCCGCACCTTAAATATAATTACTATGTAATACGTATTAGTAGTATTTATTAATTATATCTTTCACATATAAAATTAAATTAAGTATTTAAACCAAGGGTGGCCAACCCAAATGATCTTGTGGGCCACTTTGGAAATTCATCCTAACTCCTCGGGCTGCATATAAAATTATATATCCCATATTAGATTTAGACCCACTATAGACATTTTTTTTGGAGTGAAAAATTGCAATATAACGAGTTATTATTATTGTGTTTACTGTTATTCTTGCATGTAAACATAGATAATAGAGAGTTTTTGCATACCGTATTTTGGACGTCCGTTAGCTTTTTCTCCCTACCGCGCATGCTCATAGGAAAGATTATTACAGATACGCATGCGTAATTTCCTATGAGCATGCTCGCTAGGGAGAAAAAGCTAACGGACGTCCAAAATACGGTATGCAAAAACTCTCTATTAATAATGATACTAAACGTACATTGTAAAGAAATTTATAACACTAAAAATAAAATATTAAAAATATGTAAATATAAATGGAATAAAAAAAATGAAATCTTTAAAAAATATTTATTTACTAGTGCGATATTTGTTTCTAGTGCGATATTTGTTTTGTGTTGGGTCAATTTCATTTTCGAAAAAAACGAGTCGCAGGTGTAACTTGAACAGCGCTAACAACTTGAACTAAGAGTCTGGTTTGCTCTGCTATCAACAACCAACTGTGCGTATCTAGGGATGGTCACTGCGTCAATGAGGTCACTTAAAATTAAACATCGAACTGTTATATTAAATGTTCCAAGATGCGCGCGCATCATGAGTTCGCAGAATATAATTTAATTATTCTGCGAACTCATAAATAAAACAGGCAATAACTGTTATATATTCCCAAGAATATTATTTTAAAATCAAAGTTAATTTTTTCTCATAATTTCGACAGTTAATTTTTGAATAGTATATTAATGCACACATAATGTATTTTTTTATACATTGTTTTTCACTACTTTGGCCATTATAAAAATTTAAAAAACAAATTTACAATCATAAAAGTGTGATAAATCTCAGGGACCGGAAAAATATTCAAGGCGGGTCGCGGGTTGGCCATTCCTGATATAAACTACTTTGTTTTAAAATTCCATGGTCAGAAATTATTCTCTTTCTTTGAGCTGTTTTAATTTCTTGTCTTATGATGTTGATCAGTTATTGTAATTCTGAAACAAAAGTTTTGTTTTTGACCCCGTTACGTTTTTGCTACATGTTTGCTCGGTTAATTTTGACCTTGTGAAGTTTCATAGTCCTTCAGATAGTAATAACAACTACTGACGTAGGAACTTGCCATAATATTTGCAACTGTATAACACATCTGGTGATAACCTGTTATGTTTTGCCCTTATTCCACTCGATTTTAAACGACCTTGAAAGTTCAACTTTCTTTGGAATGTTCTTTTATCAATCTATCAGAAATGTAACGTTTAAAATTGAAAAAAGCTTTAAATTTTGTAATTAATCAAAAACTGTCCAGTAAACTACAGTAATAGTTAGCCTGATTGAGTATCATTAAAATATTACTATGTCCAAAAAGTAAGATCAATTTTCAATTTAAATTTCCCGGGCATATGGTATTTCAATTTTTTTTTCTTTTTTAGATTGTTGGCACTGTTATTGACGTCTGTGTGATCTTTTATGTCGAAATACTCATTAGTGTTTGAGTTACGCTTGGTTTAGTGAGATGCTAAAACTGTTTCCGGCGATGGATGAATGAATGATCCGGCGATTTTGAAAATGTCTCTTCAATCGACTCAAAACGGTGTCCCCGGAGTGGTCTTTTGAGTTTAGGGAATAGCCAGAAGTCGCATGAATATGGTGGTTGTGCAACGATATGACTTCGACTATTTGCTAGCACCAAATCTTTAATTTTTTGGACGTGAGCTTCGTCAGTTGATGTTGATGGTCGACCAGAGAGCTCTTCGTCTTCAAAGCGTTCTCTGTCTTCTTTGAACTGTTTATTATACTTCTAAGCATTTCTTTCCGATATAGGAATGCTCACCGAATGCCTTCTGCAACATTCTATACGTTTCCGCAAACAAAACTTAATACAAGTATTTTACTCAATGAATTCAGACATTTCAAAAATCGCCGGAATCCGTTTTAGCGTCTCACAAAGCCAAGCGTAACTCAAACACTAATGAATATTTTGACATCAAATTTCACACAGATGTCAAGGACAGTTCCAGCAACCTTAAAAAGAAAAGAAAACTGAAATTTCACTAGCCCCGGGAATTTTAAAATGAAAAATGTTTATATTTTTTGGGTACAGTAGTACATTGAAATACACTTGAATTTTGAGTAATTAGCAATACTTTTGAGATAACAAGATCGAAAACAAAACTCTTTATCTCGTGTTGACCTTGCAAAGTGTAATGTCCCTTGAACCAGTATTAATTGCTTAAGTAGAACATGCTTTAGTATTTGAAACTGGTTAAAGAATTAAGTTGCAGTTTGTTATGTTTACTTCCATCTTACTCTCAAATTCGCGAATAGCCTTGAACCTGCTTTATACCGCACGCAATGCGATTTCTTCTGTGATATCGATTCAAGTATCAATATCAACCTTCTCACATCAGTTTCAGCAATGATATCCAAACTGAAAAAGATTACCTTGGCATGGAGTCGAAAATGTAATTTATTTCTTCTCAATTATTTAAAAAAAAAAAAATGTGTATTAGTTTTGAGAAACATTCCCTTAAACCAGTAATATAACATTTTTTTTTTTTTTTTTTTCTTCCGAGCCTGAATGGTGGAGTGGCTAGCGCTCTGGCGTTCGGTACCACAGGTTTCGGGTTCGAGTCTCGGCGGTGCCGTGGATGTTTGTAGTGGTTCGGAATCCACTTTAAGCCGTAGGTCCCAGTCTCATATGACTGTAAGAGCGTCATGAAGCAGAAGTAAGACTTCTACCTACGGGGGCTCCATCACAACAAAAGCTGCCCCTTTCCCTCCATCCATGAGTAGGTGACTAATGAGTTGTCCGTCCCGCACTGCAGGACATTGAGGATTAGTTACAAGCAAACAAATTTTTTTTTCACTACATTGCCGGAAAGTCCTTTACAAATAAAGTTGAAATTTTCCTCTTACATCTGGCGCCATCTATTATTAGATATATGCAACTTAAATCTAAACAAACCTAAAATTAATTAATTAATTAATATTTGAAAAACTGTATTAACATCCAGTGTCATCCACTACAAGTTCAAAAAAATGTATTTGAACTTGAGTGGAGGAATAAAAAGTATTTTATGAACGATTGAAAATTTGAACAAGATATATATAGGGAGAGTGTGAACTAATAGTAGGAATTTAAAAACAAGTATGATCATGTTAATTAACTCAAAGTAAATAATATATAATAATCGGCTGGGTTGATATATAGGTTACCCATAAAATTATTGAATAATTACTCAATTATTTTGTTTAATTTTTATTTTAACTAGATGCTTTGGGTAGTATAAAAACATATATATTAATAGAACAACTGCCATTTTCAATTTAATATCTGATTGATGATTTGTTAAAGAGCTTAAATTTCCATTTTGGGCAAAACAGATTCGTAATTACATTTTCAAAGAAAAAAAATAATATAAATAAATACTATGTATAAAAAAGTTCGTGAAAAAAATTCAAGGGAAAAAATATAAAGATAATATCTTCTTCTTCATTGGTGCAACAGCCCCATGGTGGCCAAGGCCGTCTTCCCACTGGCAGATTTCGAGACGAGAGATGTTTTCTTTTTTTACTGGATAGGGTTGTCAATCCCCCGCCCAATGCTCTATAGTTATATTAGACCGGGATCTACCGGTTTAAGGTGGATTCCGAACCGTTACAAACATCCATGGCACCACCTGGACTAGAACCCGAAGTCTGTGGTACCGAGTACCAGAGCGCTAGATTAAAAAAAATCTAAATTATAATATAAAAAGAAAATACGCCCAGAAGTAAAAGAATTTTAAATTACCTACACTCCATGAAGAAGATACGAGTAATAATATAAAAAGAAAATTGAAACAAATCAATCAATGTTCACTTAACCACATGCAATCTATGAAAAAGATATGAGTAATGATATAAAAAGAAAAAGAAATGTGGCATGTTGAATATACTGTCCTCGAAGCATCATCGGGCGCGGTCAGTAGTAGGAAAGGTGACCACCTGGGAACACCGAGTGTTGTTGGCATTAAAAAAATAATATAAATACACCAATAATATGTGAAAGAAATTTTAAAAAAATAAATAAACCAGTAAGAAATGTTGAAAGTAGTCCAGGATATCGCTGACCTACTCTCCCCCCAAAAATACCCATATATTTTATGGGAAGAAAAAGGAGAAAAAAAAAAAAAGAAGACAAAATTTCTGAAGTTCATAAGTAGTAATTAGATTAGTAACGAATATTAGCTTCCAACCTATAGATTGCTAATATTAGCTCTCAGAAGACTGTTTAAGAGTAAATTGTCTGAGTGTTTGAAGACATTAAATTTACAAGAAATCTCTTATGTCAACAACAATTGTCAATACATTTATCTTTTTACCTCTCTTAATAAAGAACTGTTATAGCAACCCCGAATCAATTTGATCATTAGATGATATGGTAACTCTATCGTTTATTCAATAATGAATCACCGTCTTTTATAGTTAAGAAAAGGCCGAAGTGATTTGATGGGTAACGCTTAAGGTTTCCGAACCAAGGGCGCTTGATTCGGAAATAATTTTGAACCGAAAGTTTCCCTGTCACGATAAATCTGCAATCTGTAAAATAAACGCAATTTCTTCCTGTTTTGCTCGAGGAATACTGTAGGAAGGCGAAAGAAAGTTAACCACATACCACTTTTGAAGCTATCCTTAAAACTGTTATGGTACAATGTGGATGCAGGTTGCTTTCGTAAAAATACTGTAAATGAACTCAAGTGAAAACGTTCTAGCATTAAAAAACAATAATATATAAAACATTGTGTAATAAATATTGTATTAAATGATTTTTTGTTGAAATGATAGATTAAGAATATTGATGAACATGTTTAAATACCGTGAGTCATTTGTGTAATGAATTTTGAGTATTAGCTTGTAAAATAAATATTATCAGAAAAACACTCTCTTAAATTTCTAAGAAATACTTATATTATTTGATAATAGTTAAGTAATAGAAACCATTCCCTTACAATCACGTTGATGTTAAATTATAAATAATGATAATGATGTAAAATGAAATGAAATGAATTTAATGCTTTTATATTTTTAAATCGGGAATTATATACAAAGTAGAGAGTACTTATTAGTAGAAATTAATAGTAATTAAAGCTGGCATTCATTAGAAAGTCCATTTTTATTTTTGGTAATTTTTAAATGGATTTAATAAGATTTATTTTTCTGTTAGAAATATTTGTTTTCCCCTTCACTGAGAATTGTTCCCTATAGCTTGAGAATCACCGTGTTATGTTCGTATTACTTATTTTGAAAGCTGGTGAACCACTGTGTTGAACCTATTTGTATTACTTACTTTGAAAGCTTGTTGAACCATCGCGTTATGTTCGCACTATGTTAGTTACTTTGAAAGCTTGTGAACTTCCGCGTTATGTTCATATTATTTTGAAGGATAGAGAACCACCATTTTATGTTCATATTACTTACTTTGAAAGCTTGTGAACCACCACATTATGCTCGTATTACTTACTTTGAAAACATGTGAATGACCGCGTTATGTTCGTATTACTTACTTTGAAAACATATGAAGGACCGCGTTATGTTCGTATTACTTTGAAAGCTTGTGAACCACCAGATTATGCTCGTATTACTTACTTTGAAAGCTTGTGAACCACCACATTATGCTCGTATTACTTACTTTGAAAACATGTGAAGGACCGCGTTATGTTCGTATTACTTACTTTGAAAACATGTGAAGGACCGCGTTATGTTCGTATTACTTACTTTGAAAACATGTGAAGGACCGCGTTATGTTCGTATTACTTACTTTGAAAACATGTGAAGGACCGCGTTATGTTCGTATTACTTTGAAAGCTTGTGAACTTCCGCGTTATGTTCGTATTACTTTGAAAGCTTGTGAACCATCACATTATGCTCGTATTACTTACTTTGAAAGCTTGTGAACCACCACATTATGCTCGTATTACTTACTTTGAAAACATGTGAATGACCGCGTTATGTTCGTATTACTTACTTTGAAAACATGTGAAGGACCGCGTTATGTTCGTATTACTTTGAAAGCTTGTGAACCACCAGATTATGCTCGTATTACTTACTTTGAAAGCTTGTGAACCACCACATTATGCTCGTATTACTTACTTTGAAAGCTTGTGAACCACCACATTATGCTCGTATTACTTACTTTGAAAGCTTGTGAACCACCACATTATGTTCGAATTACTTACTTTGAAAGCTTGTGAACCACCACATTATGCTCGTATTACTTACTTTGAAAGCTTGTGAACCACCACATTATGTTCGTATTACTTACTTTGAAAGCTTGTGAACCACCACATTATGTTCGAATTACTTACTTTGAAAGCTTGTGAACCACCACATTATGCTCGTATTACTTACTTTGAAAACATGTGAATGACCGCGTTATGTTCGTATTACTTACTTTGAAAACATATGAAGGACCGCGTTATGTTCGTATTACTTTGAAAGCTTGTGAACCACCAGATTATGCTCGTATTACTTACTTTGAAAGCTTGTGAACCACCACATTATGCTCGTATTACTTACTTTGAAAGCTTGTGAACCACCACATTATGCTCGTATTACTTACTTTGAAAACATGTGAAGGACCGCGTTATGTTCGTATTACTTACTTTGAAAACATGTGAAGGACCGCGTTATGTTCGTATTACTTACTTTGAAAACATGTGAAGGACCGCGTTATGTTCGTATTACTTACTTTGAAAACATGTGAAGGACCGCGTTATGTTCGTATTACTTTGAAAGCTTGTGAACTTCCGCGTTATGTTCGTATTACTTTGAAAGCTTGTGAACCATCACATTATGCTCGTATTACTTACTTTGAAAGCTTGTGAACCACCACATTATGCTCGTATTACTTACTTTGAAAACATGTGAATGACCGCGTTATGTTCGTATTACTTACTTTGAAAACATGTGAAGGACTGCGTTATGTTCGTATTACTTTGAAAGCTTGTGAACCACCAGATTATGCTCGTATTACTTACTTTGAAAGCTTGTGAACCACCACATTATGCTCGTATTACTTACTTTGAAAGCTTGTGAACCACCACATTATGCTCGTATTACTTACTTTGAAAACATGTGAAGGACCGCGTTATGTTCGTATTACTTACTTTGAAAACATGTGAAGGACCGCGTTATGTTCGTATTATTACTTTGAAAACATGTGAAGGACCGCGTTATGTTCGTATTACTTACTTTGAAAACATGTGAAGGACCGCGTTATGTTCGTATTACTTTGAAAGCTTGTGAACTTCCGCGTTATGTTCGTATTACTTTGAAAGCTTGTGAACCATCACATTATGCTCGTATTACTTACTTTGAAAGCTTGTGAACCACCACATTATGCTCGTATTACTTACTTTGAAAACATGTGAATGACCGCGTTATGTTCGTATTACTTACTTTGAAAACATGTGAAGGACCGCGTTATGTTCGTATTACTTTGAAAGCTTGTGAACCACCAGATTATGCTCGTATTACTTACTTTGAAAGCTTGTGAACCACCACATTATGCTCGTATTACTTTACTTTGAAAGCTTGTGAACCACCACATTATGCTCGTATTACTTACTTTGAAAACATGTGAAGGACCGCGTTATGTTCGTATTACTTACTTTGAAAACATGTGAAGGACCGCGTTATGTTCGTATTACTTACTTTGAAAACATGTGAAGGACCGCGTTATGTTCGTATTACTTACTTTGAAAACATGTGAAGGACCGCGTTATGTTCGTATTACTTTGAAAGCTTGTGAACCACCAGATTATGTTCGTATTACTTACTTTGAAAGCTTGTGAACCACCACATTATGCTCGTATTACTTACTTTGAAAGCTTGTGAACCACCACATTATGCTCGTATTACTTACTTTGAAAACATGTGAATGACCGCGTTATGTTCGTATTACTTACTTTGAAAACATGTGAAGGACCGCGTTATGTTCGTATTACTTTGAAAGCTTGTGAACCACCAGATTATGCTCGTATTACTTACTTTGAAAGCTTGTGAACCACCACATTATGCTCGTATTACTTACTTTGAAAGCTTGTGAACCACCACATTATGCTCGTATTACTTACTTTGAAAACATGTGAAGGACCGCGTTGTGTTCGTATTACTTTGAAAGGTAGAGAACCACCACATTATGCTCGTATTACTTACTTTGAAAGCTTGTGAACCACCACATTATGTTCGTATTACTTACTTTGAAAACTTGCGAACCACCACATTATGCTCGTATTACTTACTTTGAAAACATGTGAATGACCGCGTTATGTTCGTATTACTTTGAAAGGTAGAGAACCACCACATTATGTTCGTATTACTTACTTTGAAAGCTTGTGAACCATCGTGTTATGCTCGTATTACTTACTTTAAAAGTTCGAGAACCACGCTATGCTCGTATAACTTATTTTGAAAGCATGTGAACCACCATATTATGTTTATTTTGAAAACTAGCGAAACACTACGCTATGTTCGTATTAGTTACTTTGAAATGTTGAAAGCCATTGTATTACGCATACATCTATATTACTTATTTTGAAACAGTTTTGAATTTTTGTGTCATTTTCGGTTTTTCTGCTATTTATCTCACTGTGCTCTTTTTTGTTATTGTTTTGAATATTTGTAATTGCACTAAAACTCTTTTAAATCAAGAATGCAATTGTGAAATAATTACTTCTAAATGACTTTTTTTTAATGAATCTAATATTCCTTGACATTTTTTCTAAGTATGTCATTAAGAGGATTGCGAACTGTCATTAACAAGAAGTAGATGATTGACATAAACATGTTATTCATTTTTCATTTTTTGTAGAACAATTCAATTCTTCAATTTTAAAATTGGGCATTAAATACACGAGACCTTTGTATGTTTAAAATAAATTATAAAGAATTTTATTCCATCTAGAGCAGGGGTCTTTGGTCTAAAGGTTTTTTGAGATTTCATGAAAGGTTTTAGAGATCTAAAAGATTTTTGAGATATTCATGAAAGATTAAAGTAGTAAACATGATCCAGCTTTAGTTTAATAAAAAGTTAGCTTTTTAAAAATTATAAAAATATTTAATTAAATTCTTTTTCTATTTTAATAACGTGAATAATATGCTAGTCTCGATATAATATTGCTAACTATGTAATTACTTTTTTTTTATCACTATGATATTTATCACATAACATGTTCCATTTTAAAATTGCAAATTATAAAGTAAATGGAGTTGTTGCTAAATAATACATGAGAATGCGAAATTTTGTACAGGTAGACACATATGACAACAAAAATTTATCGGCTTTAATATAAAATAAAAATGTGATGAATATGCTGTTGTTGTTCTAATGCAGCTGGTAATACAGAGACAGTTAATCTTTATAAGCAAGGGCTGCACCGCTGTAACTCATTTAGCATTACTAGTTGGTACGTGTAGCTTGAAGGTATGTTACGGACGCGAGTTACGCTAACCCCCACAACGCTCTACGATCCTATTAGACCGGGTCCTATGGCTTCAAGTGGATTAAGAACCACTACAAACATCCATGGTACCCCCGGGATTCGAACCCGAAACATGTGGTATCGAGCGTGTGGTATCAATTCGATTAATATAAACTTTTTCAACTAATTCAATGTCTTTTATCAAATTTTATATGCTTTTAGATTAAATTTTATTAGTTTTTATGTATAAATATGTATTTATATTAAATAATTTTCAAATATTCTTTGTGTGGTCCATAGTGAAGTTAGCATGAGTGTTTGTGGCCCAAGTAGTCACTAGTCTGTATATTCCTGTCCTAGAGCTTGTAAACATTGATTTGGTGCAAATTTTTCCCATGTTCTTAGAAAAAAGGCGATGATTATGTGTTTGTATCATGGACATTGATTTCGTGTTTGTATCATGGACATGATTTCGTGTTTGTATCGCGGACATTGATTTCGTGTTTGTATCGCGGACATTGATTTCGTGTTTGTATCGCGGACATTGATTTCGTGTTTGTATCGCGGACATTGATTTCGTGTTTGTATCGCGGACATTGATTTCGTGTTTGTATCGCGGACATTGATTTCGTGTTTGTATCGCGGACATTGATTTCGTGTTTGTATCATGGACATGATTTCGTGTTTGTAACATGGACATTGATTTCGTGTTTGTATCGCGGACATTGATTTCGTGTTTGTATCACGGACATTGATTTCGTGTTTGTATCACGGACATTGATTTCGTGTTTGTATCACGGACATTGATTTCGTGTTTGTATCATGGACATTGATTTCGTGTTTGTATCATGGACATTGATTTCGTGTTTGTATCATGGACATTGATTTCGTCTTTGTATCACGGACATTGATTTCGTCTTTGTATCACGGACATTGATTTCGTCTTTGTATCACGGACATTGATTTCGTCTTTGTATCGTGGACATTGATTTCGTGTTTGTATCGTGGACATTGATTTCGTGTTTGTATCGTGGACATTGATTTCGTGTTTGTATCATGGACATTGATTTCGTGTTTGTATCATGGACATTGATTTCGTGTTTGTATCTTGGACATTGATTTCGTGTTTGTATCATGGACATTGATTTCGTGTTTGTATCATGGACATTGATTTCGTGTTTGTATCATGGACATTGATTTCGTGTTTGTATCATGGACATTGATTTCGTGTTTGTATCATGGACATTGATTTCGTGTTTGTATCATGGACATTGATTTCGTGTTTGTATCATGGACATTGATTTCGTGTTTGTATCATGGACATTGATTTCGTGTTTGTATCATGGACATTGATTTCGTGTTTGTATCATGGACATTGATTTCGTGTTTGTATCGTGGACATTGATTTCGTGTTTGTATCACGGACATTGATTTCGTGTTTGTATCACGGACATTGATTTCGTGTTTGTATCATGGACATTGATTTCGTGTTTGTATCATGGACATGATTTCGTGTTTGTATCACGGACATTGATTTCGTGTTTGTATCATGGACATGATTTCGTGTTTGTAACATGGACATTGATTTCGTGTTTGTATCGCGGACATTGATTTCGTGTTTGTATCGCGGACATTGATTTCGTGTTTGTATCACGGACATTGATTTCGTGTTTGTATCATGGACATTGATTTCGTGTTTGTATCATGGACATTGATTTCGTGTTTGTATCATGGACATTGATTTCGTCTTTGTATCACGGACATTGATTTCGTCTTTGTATCACGGACATTGATTTCGTCTTTGTATCACGGACATTGATTTCGTCTTTGTATCGTGGACATTGATTTCGTGTTTGTATCGTGGACATTGATTTCGTGTTTGTATCGTGGACATTGATTTCGTGTTTGTATCATGGACATTGATTTCGTGTTTGTATCATGGACATTGATTTCGTGTTTGTATCTTGGACATTGATTTCGTGTTTGTATCATGGACATTGATTTCGTGTTTGTATCATGGACATTGATTTCGTGTTTGTATCATGGACATTGATTTCGTGTTTGTATCATGGACATTGATTTCGTGTTTGTATCATGGACATTGATTTCGTGTTTGTATCATGGACATTGATTTCGTGTTTGTATCATGGACATTGATTTCGTGTTTGTATCATGGACATTGATTTCGTGTTTGTATCATGGACATTGATTTCGTGTTTGTATCATGGACATTGATTTCGTGTTTGTATCATGGACATTGATTTCGTGTTTGTATCGTGGACATTGATTTCGTGTTTGTATCACGGACATTGATTTCGTGTTTGTATCACGGACATTGATTTCGTGTTTGTATCATGGACATTGATTTCGTGTTTGTATCATGGACATGATTTCGTGTTTGTATCACGGACATTGATTTCGTGTTTGTATCATGGACATGATTTCGTGTTTGTAACATGGACATTGATTTCGTGTTTGTATCGCGGACATTGATTTCGTGTTTGTATCACGGACATTGATTTCGTGTTTGTATCACGGACATTGATTTCGTGTTTGTATCACGGACATTGATTTCGTGTTTGTATCATGGACATTGATTTCG
Organism: Caerostris darwini; assembly: GCA_021605075.1. Classification (NCBI taxonomy): domain Eukaryota; kingdom Metazoa; phylum Arthropoda; class Arachnida; order Araneae; family Araneidae; genus Caerostris; species Caerostris darwini. The sequence continues at coordinate 2,710,841 of BPLQ01010518.1, read as the reverse complement.
TGTTTGTATCATGGACATTGATTTCGTCTTTGTATCGTGGACATTGATTTCGTGTTTGTATCGTGGACATTGATTTCGTGTTTGTATCATGGACATTGATTTCGTCTTTGTATCTTGGACATTGATTTCGTGTTTGTATCATGGACATTGATTTCGTGTTTGTATCATGGACATTGATTTCGTGTTTGTATCTTGGACATTGATTTCGTGTTTGTATCATGGACATTGATTTCGTGTTTGTATCTTGGACATTGATTTCGTGTTTGTATCATGGACATTGATTTCGTGTTTGTATCATGGACATTGATTTCGTGTTTGTATCATGGACATTGATTTCGTGTTTGTATCTTGGACATTGATTTCGTGTTTGTATCTTGGACATTGATTTCGTGTTTGTATCTTGGACATTGATTTCGTGTTTGTATCATGGACATTGATTTCGTGTTTGTATCATGGACATTGATTTCGTGTTTGTATCATGGACATTGATTTCGTGTTTGTATCATGGACATTGATTTCGTGTTTGTATCTTGGACATTGATTTCGTGTTTGTATCATGGACATTGATTTCGTGTTTGTATCATGGACATTGATTTCGTGTTTGTATCGTGGACATTGATTTCGTGTTTGTATCGTGGACATTGATTTCGTGTTTGTATCATGGACATTGATTTCGTGTTTGTATCATGGACATTGATTTCGTCTTTGTATCACGGACATTGATTTCGTCTTTGTATCACGGACATTGATTTCGTCTTTGTATCACGGACATTGATTTCGTGTTTGTATCATGGACATTGATTTCGTGTTTGTATCATGGACATTGATTTCGTGTTTGTATCATGGACATTGATTTCGTGTTTGTATCATGGACATTGATTTCGTCTTTGTATCACGGACATTGATTTCGTCTTTGTATCACGGACATTGATTTCGTCTTTGTATCACGGACATTGATTTCGTGTTTGTATCATGGACATTGATTTCGTGTTTGTATCATGGACATTGATTTCGTGTTTGTATCATGGACATTGATTTCGTGTTTGTATCATGGACATTGATTTCGTCTTTGTATCACGGACATTGATTTCGTCTTTGTATCACGGACATTGATTTCGTCTTTGTATCACGGACATTGATTTCGTGTTTGTATCACGGACATTGATTTCGTGTTTGTATCATGGACATTGATTTCGTGTTTGTATCATGGACATTGATTTCGTGTTTGTATCATGGACATTGATTTCGTCTTTGTATCTTGGACATTGATTTCGTGTTTGTATCATGGACATTGATTTCGTGTTTGTATCATGGACATTGATTTCGTGTTTGTATCTTGGACATTGATTTCGTGTTTGTATCATGGACATTGATTTCGTGTTTGTATCTTGGACATTGATTTCGTGTTTGTATCATGGACATTGATTTCGTGTTTGTATCATGGACATTGATTTCGTGTTTGTATCATGGACATTGATTTCGTGTTTGTATCATGGACATTGATTTCGTGTTTGTATCTTGGACATTGATTTCGTGTTTGTATCTTGGACATTGATTTCGTGTTTGTATCTTGGACATTGATTTCGTGTTTGTATCATGGACATTGATTTCGTGTTTGTATCATGGACATTGATTTCGTGTTTGTATCATGGACATTGATTTCGTGTTTGTATCATGGACATTGATTTCGTGTTTGTATCTTGGACATTGATTTCGTGTTTGTATCATGGACATTGATTTCGTGTTTGTATCATGGACATTGATTTCGTGTTTGTATCATGGACATTGATTTCGTCTTTGTATCACGGACATTGATTTCGTCTTTGTATCACGGACATTGATTTCGTCTTTGTATCACGGACATTGATTTCGTGTTTGTATCACGGACATTGATTTCGTGTTTGTATCATGGACATTGATTTCGTGTTTGTATCATGGACATTGATTTCGTGTTTGTATCATGGACATTGATTTCGTCTTTGTATCTTGGACATTGATTTCGTGTTTGTATCATGGACATTGATTTCGTGTTTGTATCATGGACATTGATTTCGTCTTTGTATCGTGGACATTGATTTCGTCTTTGTATCGTGGACATTGATTTCGTGTTTGTATCGTGGACATTGATTTCGTGTTTGTATCTTGGACATTGATTTCGTGTTTGTATCATGGACATTGATTTCGTGTTTGTATCTTGGACATTGATTTCGTGTTTGTATCATGGACATTGATTTCGTGTTTGTATCATGGACATTGATTTCGTGTTTGTATCATGGACATTGATTTCGTGTTTGTATCATGGACATTGATTTCGTGTTTGTATCATGGACATTGATTTCGTGTTTGTATCTTGGACATTGATTTCGTGTTTGTATCATGGACATTGATTTCGTGTTTGTATCATGGACATTGATTTCGTGTTTGTATCATGGACATTGATTTCGTGTTTGTATCATGGACATTGATTTCGTGTTTGTATCATGGACATTGATTTCGTGTTTGTATCATGGACATTGATTTCGTGTTTGTATCATGGACATTGATTTCGTGTTTGTATCATGGACATTGATTTCGTGTTTGTATCATGGACATTGATTTCGTCTTTGTATCACGGACATTGATTTCGTCTTTGTATCACGGACATTGATTTCGTCTTTGTATCACGGACATAATTTTGGTACATGATAATGTGTAGTAATATAGTTTTTGAACGGAATTGTGACTACAAGACAATAACTTCTGACACATTGTAGTGTTCATCAAATTGTAGTGCTGTTTTTAAAAGGGATTGTAAGTTTTATGCATATAAAAATTCAATTACTTTGGTAAATTAGAAAATTTACCAAAATATAATTTAGAACAACGTTTTGATTGAAGATTAATTGTAAAATTCATGATTATTCCCTAATTCACAGGTTTTTAACTCAAACTCTTGGAATGTCTGGGTGTTCTATGAAGTTGTTCCATGAATTTGAAAAGAAATATCTTTATTTTCACTGATTATTAATTAAATCTAGCATGTGTCAAATGAGTGTTTGTAATAAGTTTTAGTATAACTTATTTTCATTGGTATTTATCAATAAAGCTAAATTTTTTTATCACAAAACTAATTCCTTATAAACAACTACAATAATGGCATAAACAAATTTTTATCAATAAAATTTAAGAACATCCCTATATATTTGATATATTGACAACTGTTCATTGTAGAAAAATCACATGTATTATTATTGTATTTTTTTGTTATTTATTTTAAATATAACTTATTTATTTTTACATATTTTAAAAATACTTTCAGACGGAAAATTGGTCTCTATTTTACTATTAAAAAAATCAATAATCCTCTCTGATAAATAAGGTCCATGGTCCTATTAAATAATCCTGATCTATTTAGTCTGGATTTAGTTCTAAAAATATTTAGGAATATGATTTTTTTTTTATGATTTTTATTTACCGAATTTATACGGAAAAGTCATTTTTTTATTTGATTATCGATTTAGATGACAAAATCAAATGTTTATTTAACCGTGAGGAGACTTTCCAATAACACATAATGTTGCTGTTGCTTTTTAATTTTATTAACAGCTATCTTATCCTACTAATGATGTATTACCATTAAATGCTTGAGTATATTTGCAGTAAGGAGTTAAATATTTATTAGTTACTGCTACATTTTAATATCCAGATCAGATTAATTGCAATTAAAAAAACATTTTTTTTGTAGTCTCCCTTGTGTTGAAATACCCGTCTACTTATATATAGTACTACTGTGCCCCAAAAGTAAGACCAATTATTTTTTTTTCAAAAATTCTTTACGCTTCCAAATTTATTTCATCGCATTCATTTATGTAATCCCTTCCTGACACAATGCACTTATACCAACTTTTTTTCCAATCCTCAAGGCATGCTGAAAAGTCATTGGCAAGGATGGCCTTCAAAGCGCGCGCCGATTCACGTTGAATCTCTTCAATCGACTCAAAACGGTGTCCCGGAGTGGTCTTTTGAGTTTAGGGAATAGCCAGAAGTCGCACGGTGTGAATACGGTGGTTGTGGAACGATATGGGTTTTATTTTTGGCGAAAAAGTCACGAAGAACCAATACAGTGTTTTCGGTACCAATGGAGATTGGACTCGTTTGATGCCCAAAATGGAATTGACCGATCCTTTTGAAATTCCAACAGCATCAGCAAGGTCTCTAATTGTAAATCGACGGTTCGCAAGCACCAAATCTTTAATTTTTTGGACGGGAGCTTCATCGGTTGAGGTTGGTGGTCGACCACAGGGCTCTTCGTCTTCAACGCGTTCTCTGCCTTCTTTGAACTGTTTTTACCACTTCTAAACATTTCTTTCCGATATAGAAACATTCACCGAATGCGTTCTGCAACATTCTGTACGTTTCCGCAAACAAAACTGAATGCAAGTTCTTTGACCAATTAATTCAGACATTTCAAAAAATCACTTTTAGCGTCTAGCAAAGCGAAGCGAAACTCAAACACTCATGAATATTTTGATGTCAAATTTCACACAGATGTGAAGGACAGTGCCAGAAACCTAAAAAAAAGAAAAAAAAAAAAAAAAAATTGAAATTCTATAAGCCTCGATAATCTTAAATTGAAAATTGGCCTTACTTTTTGGCCTAATTAATTAAAATTTATTTAGACCAAAAGGCCTTAATTTAATTAGGCCAATTTTCAAATTAAAATTTAATAATTTTAATTTGAAAATTGGCCTTACAGTAGTATATATTGCTAATAGAAAAAAAAATACTAATATAACACCAAAGTTGTTTTGACGAAAGTGGATTAAATGGGGGGGGGGCGGTATCGAGGGAATTTTATTTTGTAATGAGGGGTGCAGAAGCAAAAGTAAACTTTTTTAAAAACAGCTGTCGCATATTAGTTCAGTTGGCAGCGATTTAAATTTTGAATCTGCAGTTTTTTCATGGTCATTCTGTCTTCTAAAATAAGCACTTGGCCAACAAATCTTTTCACAGAGTTGTCTTTTCTGTATATTTAACCAGTAACTGAGAGTAAGTAGCAGGTTTACTTGCTGATTGTTGCATTTTGCTTCAGAGCATCATAACTCACAAACAATTAAAGTTTTAAAAAATTAACGTAATTATGAATTTTGTAGTCGAAAAATTCATCACACAAAATAGGCTTTTGTACATCATTTAAAACAAAAATCGTGAGCAAGAAAAAATAGAAATTGTAAACATTACTTTTGAAGATTTATTTTAAATACACCCTTTTTTCTATATATATGGAGGTGCAATCTTCAAACACTCTTTAAACACAGTAAACGTTGTAAAAATTAACCAATAATAAAATTAATACCTCCAATTCTTAGTATAAGGTTGGTTGAGCCATGGGTCAAGTATCTTTAATTTCAGTATCACAAGCATCCCCACTACCACCGTTTTTTTATTTATCAGGCTTTTACTAAAATATGTAGATTTTTTAACTATTTTAGATTCAAAATGTAATTGAAATGATAATTATTAAATCTAGTTATACTGCATTAACTTAAAACAATGTTTTGATAGCAATATATATATATAAACTCTCTCTGTGAGTGGTTTTATATATATATATATAAATCACTCACTCATCTGAATAGATACTTTATACTTTATACAGAAATAAAACAACTATAGATCAGTACACTTTCAAAATGGCACCGATATAGTAATTTCTTAGAAGGTGGACAACTACAGATAAAAAAATTGACCTACTGTAGGAAAAACAGAGATAACTCAAGTATTCCATGTGATCAAATATCCTTGCTCTTCCCTACTGCTATGAAATGTCTTTGTTAAAATAATTCAAAACAATTGATGATTATGAAATCTAGTTATACTGTTTTAACTTAAAACAAAGCTTTGAATATATATATATAAACCACTTACCTGAATATATATCTTAAGCACCAAAAAATGCAACTATAGATCTGTACAATTTCAAAATGGCACCAATAAACGTGAATTTTTAGAAGGTTGATAACTACAGATCGAAAAATTAACTTGCTGAGTAATAGAGAAAATAGAGAAATCTAAAGAAATTATTAAATCTAATTATACCGTTTTAATCTAAAACAAAGCTTTGACAAACCACTCATCTGAATAGATACTTTAAATGGCAAAAAAACCCAAAAAACTATAGATTATTACTACTAAAAACTACTACTACATTTGAAAGTGTACTATATATCAGTACACTTTCAAAATGACCAATATACGTGATTTCTTAGAAGGGTGAGAACTACAGATCAAAAAATTAACCTGGTGTAGAGAGAATAGAGATATTAGCTCAAGCCCATTTGATTAAATATCTCCACCCTTTCCTTACTGTTATCAAATGCCTGTTTACATTAATATAATTCAAAACACATTATTATTTTAAGAGTTTGGTACTTTATCAATAACCGTTTTTAGCTAATACAGCTTATTTTTTTTACAAGACTACCACAAACAAGGAACTAAAAGTTTAGAATTAACTTTAATTTCTGTATTAATCCCGTGCGAAAAAGAACTGTAACTGTCTTGCAAGATTGTTACAATTCAGAGACAAAGAACTCAAGTTTCTGCTGACCTTGTTAACAACTTGCGAGTTGACCTTGCTGGGAGTAACGGCCCCTGGACCAGTACTAACTGTGGGATGGATGCCTCTAATATTTGAAACAGGATAGCGGATTTCTTCTAGGCAATCTCTAGCCTTCACCCCTATCGTGCTCCAACAACCTTGAACCTTCCTCAACTTTCTTCTCTGCAACAAAGTTTCAACATCAAGGGGTTCATTATTAGGTTCCAGAAAGTAGACATCTGTCACGTTGATGTCGGAACGGTAATTTTTAGGTATGAGGAAAGCTTTTTTTTTTCTTTCTCTGCTGTTTACTAATAATTCGTTTCGTCTTGTATTGGATGGAAAATAATTGCCCATTTTTTGTTGGATGAAAATTAGAGAATTCGCGTGAAATGTAATGAAAGGGAAAAGTCAAGGTTATGCTAATTGCAGCACGCTATGTTGGTATTCTGCTTTATTACCAAATAAAGATGAATTGAAAATGATTTCACAGTGATTTGTCACTGTGACTGGCAGTGACAGTGAGAACATGCTGCTCTTTTTTTTATCAAAATAAATAATCCAGCGTTTAATTACGGCCTGATGGCTAATTGGCTAGAAGTCTGGCCTTTGGTACCACACACTTCAGGTTCGAATCCTGGCGGTGGCATGGATCTCTGTGATTGCTTCGTAATCCATGTTAAGCTGTAGGTCCTGGTCTAATTAGCCTAAAGTGTGCACAAAATGACCATAGAGCGGCAATATAAACCAACCAAACCAGAGTTTAATTTACTGATTCCTAAAGTGAACGATATCGTCTGCCCAATGGGCAATAGTATAATCAAGGGTAAGATTGTAACTTCAAACACATTTGGTGACGGGGGGGGGGTGCTTAATATAAGATCCAGAAATTTTTGAATAACTATTAATCGACGTTTGCAATAGTTGCTACCAACAATTCTGACTACAAAACCAGATACATGTAGTTAATCCGGATTATAGGCTGTGATGTATACTCAGGTTCCAGTCTCGGCGGTGCCATGGATGTTTACAGAAGTTCAGAATCCACTTTCGGCCATAATCGTAGGTTAGAAATCGGTCTCGGTCTAATATGATCGTTGAGCGTTGGGCTGACAACTCATGCAGTAAAAAGAAAACATCTCCTGTCTCGAAACGTACGTTTAATTTACTGATTTCCAAAGTAGACGATATCGTCTGCCCAAGGGTCAATGGAATAATCAAGGGGAAGATTATAACTCCAAGTACATTTTACGGAGGGAGGGGGAGGGGTAACAAAAATAAGAAGGTGGTAAAAGCATAAATAAGACAGAAGATAAGAAAATTTAGAATAACTATTTGTCGTCGTTTCAAATAACAACTACCAACAATTCTACAAAACCAGATACCTGCAGTTAATTCAGATTATAGGTTGTGATATACAGTCGTTTTCGAGACACTGTGCTGCCACGAATGTTTGTATTGGTTAGGAATCCATTTTCGGTCGTAACCGTATGTCTAGGTCTAGTATGATTGTAGAGCGTTGGGTTGACAACCCTTCCCATAAAAAAACAACAACTTCTGTCTCGAAACCTGCCAGCAGACAGACGGCCTTGGCCCACCAGGGGGCTATTGCTCCAGTGAAAAAGAATATATAATTTTTAATTGTATTTCCTTTTTTCTATGTGTAGGATGTGTCTTTAGAGCAGTCACAAATTTGTTAAAAAGAGTGAAAGAAACAGTCTGCAAATAGCGAATAGCGGTAATTTAAGAATAAAGCTGAAGGTTAATTCTTTGATAGTAACGCAGCGTGTTCATTTTTTTAAGAAGTTTTTTTTATGTTATTTGTAATTTTTATGTTCATATTATTCTTCGTTGTCTTAATTTTTGTGTGTAATGCGAATGTTATTATGGTAGATTTTAACGAATAATTTTATGGTTTCGAATTTCAAGTTTTCTTATTTACAACATTTTTATTTACAATGTTTTAAGACATAGGCATATTTATATATATATAAAATAATTTTTAATTATACCTTCCTGTTTGTTCACTTAAAGGCGATAAATTTCCATTGTGCCATCGAGTAATTTTCTGTTTAAGAAAAGGGAAAAGTAAAATTAATAAATTTGGAAACCGCTGATGTAATAACGCTGAATGATTATACGCTGGATGAAAATATAAAAAAGTCAAACCACTTTAAATATATGATTTACATTTTAACTCACTCAGCGGTCACAATATTTTCGAATTACTTTGCTCAAACTCCCAATCCTTTCAGTGGGAAGGTGATTGGTTGAAATGCTTCTTAAGCATTTCTGCCCCCCGACGGCCAGATTTTCCTATAGGCTAACTAGGCTTCAGCCTAGGGCCGCAAGATCAAGATCATTCAAATTGTTAGCAAAATTAGAATTACACTATTCGAAAAACGCTAAACACTAAAACACTGAATCAAAAATAAAGGGAAATTCTACACATATGAATAATAAACAAACATAATAAGTAATTTACAAAATTAAAAATGGGAGGTGAAAGGGCCTCATAAGAGGAATAGCTTAGGGCCTCTTTTCATCTAAATACGCCCCCCCCTTTTTTCCCCCTCACTACGGGAAGCTTATTTCTCTGAACACTATAATACTAAAAGTTTAGTGTAAAACAGTGAAAAATCGAAAACTCTAAGTTTGTTTATTTTGCTGGCAACCCCCAAAAAAAAAAAAAAAATGATGTAGCTGTAGCTGAAGCATCCTGAATTCAAATCAATATAAAGGCTCACACAACTATCGCAAACATGAAATAAATATTGCATTATTTAAAAAAAAAATACATTTTCGATATGAATTCCTTTCGTTTGATAATATATAATAAACAAATGTCTCTACTGTACAGAGCCATCGAATTTGCGAGTCGCAGAAATAGACAAGACTCCGAACAGTAATTCCGGTATTTATTGGGCCATTTTTTACTTTTTACGATGGAGGTAATAAGAATCTGTCAAAATTCCTAATAAATCAGATGATCATTGGACGCTCGGAGTCGCGCTTAATTACAATATTTGTTTGTCTCTCTGGAGAGAAATTTTATCCGGTAACCTTCGTTTCGGTAAAAATTTATTTGTAATGGTTCTGTATGTGGAACGGGAGATGTAGGAAATCCTTTTGTAGGAAATATTGCTTCCATAAAGTTTGCTGCGTTTCTTTATTTTTTATTAACCGAATTTAATTAAACCTATAGATAAACAAATTTAATAAAAAGGCACCATGAGTTTTAAAAATGTTTCTAAAAGTTAACTTTTATTCTACATAAATGTGAAGTCTGTGACAATGCCCCAGAAAGTGAGTGAAAGATTCTTCACCAGAAGGCTCATAAACTGAATTTTTAGCTCATAAACTGAAACTAAAAATTACACAGTCGTATTATATGCAGTGGGTCTGATAGCCGAGTGACTAGCGCTCAGTGCCACAGGTTTTGGATTTGAGCCCTTGCGGTGATATGAATGTTTGTAGTGGTTCGGAGTCCATGTTAAACCGTAGGTCCTGGTCTAATATAACTGTACAAAGTTGGGCGAACGGCTGACAACCCTACACCACGGGTCGGCAACCTTTTGAGTCCGAAGAGTCAAAAATTACAATTTACAAAATTTCAAAGCTTTTAAAGAGCCGCAAAATTTTTTCTTGCGGACAATAAATAGTACTCGCATAAATAAATTCTTACTTTTGATAAAAAAAAAAACTAATCTATTCATATATAAGTAGTGTTTTTCACAACAAATTAGACAGTATATATGGCATTTTTAGATAATTACTTATTATTTAAGTAAATAATTAAGACAATTAAACATTTACTTACAACACTAACTTGTACTTCAATAACAAACAATTGAGCTAACAAATTCATTGGGAGCGTTAGCTTTGCATGGTTTTAGAAAGTTTGGCTCATAACTTGTTGTTTTAAGTTTCAAACACGACTCTAAATTTCCATTTGTTAGTTGGCTTCTTACTTTACTTTTAATTATGTTCATGCAAGAGAACGCTTGCTCGCACGAATACGTCGATCCGAAGATAGTCAGCACTCTAAATGCCAATTTCTTCACCTCACTGTAGCAGTCTGGAAGACTATTCCATGCGTCGAATATAAGTGCCTCAACTCGCGGCATTTCTTTTAAGGCTGTCCACTTTTGTTGCGTTACGCACATTCATGTTTAAACGATTTTTAAACGTCTTTTTTTATGTAATAAATAATATTTGCGTATGGAACTAAAGAGCCGCAGCTTCACATCCAAAGAGCCGCATGTGGCTCGCGAGCCACAGGTTGCCGACCCCTACACTACACCATAAAAAGAGAACATTTCCCGTTTAAAAATCTGCCAATAGGTAGGTGGCCTTGGCCCATCATAATGCTGCTGAGTCAATGAAGAAGAATAAAAAGATTATGTGCAGCAAAGATAGCAACTATACACGCACAGTTGTACCAAGTGATGTAGAGAATATTGTTGACACGAGTAATGTAAAAGAACCACTTAAATTAGTTAAAACTTAATTTGTTTCTTATGACTCTGAATATGTTATTAATAATTACCACTGGAAGTTTAAGTTTTAAATTTTATATCTGGAGAGCTGTCTTGTGGTTAGGTAGAAATAGTAAAGCTCAGCTTGAAATCTGGCAAATCAGGCAAACCAAATTTTCCGATAGGTTGAGTGTAGGCACGATAAATCTTCAGGCAGTAAAATCCCTAAATTAGATTTGAGGGAGAATAGTGGGTATTCCTGTATTTACTGTTGTTATGGTACTAAGAAATGCTGGCAGGTAAAAGACTCGTTTGGTGTCAAAAGTATTTGGCTCGAAATTTGAATAGCAATGAAGAACCAAATCATACTATGCTTATGTTAGAAATGGGCACAATAAATGTCATCCAACGGGCTCCAGGGCGAGGAGATGTTAAAAGTGAAACCCCCAGATACCATTCTTAAGGGATTGTTTGTTCAAAATGGTGGTGATAAATAAATGGGGGTGCAGTGTAGCAGACTTCACGCGGTTCACTCTGGGTAACACTGGCAACTCTACTGGTTTACAGGACAGAAATACATTGCTTTTAAATCTACAGGCCAAAATTCTTTTCTGTTGAGATCAGAGAGTTGAGGGGGCGGGGGAATTGAAAACCTTCCCAAATCTCACCTTTGGCGGCGTACATTCAAAACAGATAGGTCACATCATCACTCAGATCATTCTTAAAACTTTGAAAGGGTATCCCAGTTGTGATCACCGTGATGTGGTGTAGTAGCAGCAACACCAACGTGTTTCATAATACTAAGTGATGCTGGATTCTGTTAATTATTAAATAGGTACTTTACATGGTAAGTTAGTTAGAGTCATTTCAAAAATAAATTAGAGCTAAATGGCTGAAGTGAGAATTAAAACTCTAGCCAGAGTTTTAGTATTAACCATGGTAGTTCCAAATTGAATAATAGATGCTTTCCTGGCTTCACTGTTACGTCACCCTAAAAGGAGCCAATTTCTTTCATTTGTTTTCATTATTTCATGCACATAATGGGGAACCAAAAATTTATCGTGTGTGATGCAGAATGAGTCAAAAGTAGCTTAAACATGATTTAAAATTGCTGACAAATACTAACAATTACAAAACACAACTATTGACAAATACAACTATTGCATTTTTTCCACTTAAACCCAAGAATTTCTCATTCAATGTACGTCAAAGTCCATTTCTATTGGCTTTTATCACTGCAGAAACGTACGTTTCATTGAGTCAGACATCTGCAAAGAAAGGAATTGATAACATGTCAGACTTTCCGGGTGATAAAAAAGGTTTATTTTTTTATAGTAAGCCACGCGAAGGTCTTTTCGTTTTGCTGAGGGACATATGTTCAAAACGGAGTATCAGCTTATCACACGATAACAGGCGCGAAAAAATATACATTGTGTATGAAAGAGAGCTGAGTATAACCATTGATTTGATACTTAGTCGCATTATTATCTTCAATACTTCACCTAAATGTTTTGACAGATAAACTATTACAAATGAATAAATTTTAATAAGATAACAGACAGATAACGATTTGATGGATAAATTTAAATACTATAATTGATAGATAAATTAAATTAAATTAAAATTTAATTTACATGCCGCAGAGGTACAGGGATTTCGATACCCAACCAGAAAAGTCGAATCAAAAGCTCTGTGTCTAATGATAATAAAACCATATAGGCGTTGACAGTTTGAAATCAACATGTTCGTCATGTGAGATTTACATACTTTAGCAATCGGCTTAGTCATTCTCCCATTGGTTAGTATTTGAATTGTTGCTTTGTTTACTTGCTTTTCTCGGCAAAAATGGATAAAAAAGGCTCTATGTACGTTTATTTTTTGCGAAATGGAGGTGTTAGACAGTGGTTCTCAAACTTTTTGAAGTAGGGGTGCATTTAAAATTCTACACGTAACTGTAAACGCACCATATACAAATTTCTGAGAGATATAGTATGTTATAACAGTTAAGTCAAATATTACAGAAAAAATAATGTGATAAAAAAATAATGAAATATACCTTGTGCTTATGTGAAACATGTAACAGAAGTGTACTAGCGATTTCTTCAATGTTTGGACATATATTTGAAAGAACTAGAAGCTGGAAATTCTATGGTAGCTTCTATGATAGGTGTTAGCGTTTATGTGATTTTCATTGTTAAAAATCTTTCCATCGCAACCTGTCCACTGTCTGTAAGTTGGGGGTTGATCATTTAATATTAATTTATGGTTATATCCATTGATTGTGGATTGAGAAATTACCATAAAGAATTGCCCTTTTGCAATTTTGTCATTTTCTCGTCAATACATTGAAGATTTCCTCTCTTTTTATACTTAATATTGGTGACGGTAGAAATTCCTAATTCAATTAAATAGAATGTTGAAAATTGTAGTGAAATTTCTAAAACTTTTTTAGATATTGACAAGCATTCTTCTTTTATAAGAATTCACAAAACTGCAAAAGACAATTATTTTTGCTAATTTCTCAATCCACAATCAATGGATATAACTATAAGTTAATGTTAAATTATGAACTCCACAACTTACAAACGATGGCTACAAGGATAGTGCATCTTGTGGTCTCCCATAGAAGTTAATGCTCCTAGTTTCTCAGCAATATTCTTGGCGCATTATCCTGTTTGGCACTTTTAAGTGAATAAAAAAAAAAAAAAAAAGCAATCAGAAAGGTAGTTGTTTATAATGAAAGCTGTCTATGAACGGGACAATTAATAAGAAAAGATTAACTATATTTACTTTTATACCTGGACACATATTTCTGTGGAATACATGAAACTCCAAGACATGAGACCACAAGGCGTACCTAGAAATCTTTTAGGGCGCACCCTTTGAGAACCCCAGCCTTATATATTTTACAGATACAATAATAATTTTTACATTAAAAACGGCAATATTTATTTATAAATGGAAGCTCTTAAAGCTATGAAATTAAAAGTTATTTAAATCGTAAATAATTATAACTGTGAAAGAACGGACGCCAAGATTGTAACCAAGCTATTGAATGTCTTGCATTGTAGTAAGAGAAATTTATTGGGTTTCCCCCCTTACAGCTTACAGTAATGAATCAGTTTTGATTGAAAATCGTTCTAAAAATTTTCTTCCCACTCTACCCTCCATAAACTGTTTGCAATATATTATGAGTAATGTATCTGTAGAATGGACAAAAGAAAGATTTCTTTAGTATTAAGGATTTTTTTTTTACAAATAGGTGGATCACTTAAGTATTCCACGAACAGCCCACCAATGAGGAAAAAAGTAAAATAATTGCTTTCTGGGGAGAACTTTAGGGGCCATATTTGCTTGTTGTACGACATGAAACCTGGAAAATTTTCTTCAAGTAGCCTGTCTATGCGAGGAGACGCTTATTATATTCATCAAAATAACCACCGAGTCTCCTCGTTTCTGAAACCAGTGACTACAACACATACCGTCTGTGGATTCAAACCTGCGCACGTTATCACCGGACTATGAATCGGGCTGTAAATTGATTGAAAAATATATGGTTCTATGTAATATTAAGTATTTTTTTATATCCTTATCGAAAGGCCTCATGTATGACGCGAAGAGCGCCCGACGGATGATGAGTGAGAGCATTGCCTTCTGGGAGTTCTTTTAGGGATAACTAGCTCTCATTTAAGTGTCATATGGAAAAAAAAAAAAACTGAAAAAATTCCGCCAACAGTCTGATTGCCGAGGCGAGACCCTTACTAATAATAGAGAGTTTTTGCATACCGTACGGTAGTTACCGTAGGACCTCCGTTAGCCTTTTCTCCCTAGCGCGCATGCTCATAAGAAATTATGTTTCCTGTGAGCATGCGCGCTAGGGAGAAAAAGCTAACGGACGTCCTACGGTAACTAACGTACGGTATGCAAAAACTCTCTATTGTCTAAATCGCAATTGAGTCTGCAAGAAGCAAAGAAGTGACTGCAACGGATATCAGCAGCTTATTTGAACCCATGCCCTCTTGCATGCTGGATGAAAAATTACCACTGAGCCACGAATTGGGTAGTCCAGTGATTCTTAAAATGTGTGTCAGGGTGCATTGGTGCGCCCTAGAATATTTTCAGGTGCTCCCTGTGGTATTCTAAATATATATAAGCTCACATATGTTGTTGTTTCTTATCCCACTTGGCTGGCCAAGCCCACGAACCCATACGTACTCATGATTGAAGGGGAAGGAAGCAGCTTCTGTTGTGATGGAGCACCCGTAGGTAGAAGCCTGACTTTGGCTTCGTGACGCTCTTACAGTCATAGGAGACCGGGACCTACTTTTTAAAGTGGATTCCGAACCACTACAAACATCCATGGCACCACCGGGATTAGAACCCGAAACCTGTGGCACCGAGCGCCAGAGCGCTAGACACTCGGCCATTCAGGTCCCAAATTTGCCAACGGCACGCGGTGTTCCCAGGTGGTCACCCACCCAAGTACTGACCGCGCCCAATGATGCTTGACTTCGGTGATCTAACGAGAACCGGTATATTCAGCATGGTACGGCCGTTGGCCACAAGCTCACATATAAAATGTAAATAGTTACTCTTTTTTTTATTGGTTGTCCTATTCAAAGACAGATTTCATTGCAAACAATTAACCTTTCTGGTTACGTTTTTTTCTTTCTTCGTATAAAAAGTCGCCAGACAAGTAATAAGGAGCCAAATAAGGTTAACAAGAAACTAGGAGCTGTAACTTCCATGGTTGGGTACTAGGAGCTCTAGCGTCTATGTGAATTTCAACGTTGAAATAAATTCCTATTGCAGCTTCTGAGACTCCGCCATCTTTAAGTAGTAGTTTGTGAAGTATACAAAACTGTGAGGCGTTAGTAGCGGATGCTTATATCTCACAAATTTATATATAGTGCGCCTACAAAAGTTAGTAGATTTTAAATGCACCCCTATTTCAAAAAGTTTGAGAACCACCGGGGTTGTCTATCTATTGAAAATACTATATATATATATGGTGCCCGATGCCACAGGTTTCGGGTTAGTGTACCGGCAGTGACATGGATGTTTATAGTAGTTCGGAATCCACTTTAAACCGTAAGTGATAATCTAATATGACTGTAGAGCATTGGGCGTAGGGCTGAAAACCCTATCCCGTAAAAAGAAAACATCTCCTGTCTCGAAATCTGTCATTAGGCAGACGGCCTTAGCCAACTATGGGGCTGTTGCGCCAATGAAGAAGAAGAAGAAGAAGGAATGTATATATATATATATATTTCCTACATATATACGTATATGTAATATCCTACATATTCAGATTTCAATGAAAAAAAACTTTTCTGGGTTTTTTTTTTCTCCCTTCACATAAAAAGTTGCCAAACAGCAATTATGGGCCAAACAAGGTATCTTAGGAGCACTAGGAACTGTAACTTCCATGGTTGGGTACTAGGAACGTTAGCTTCTATGTGATGTTAAATGTTAAAAAAATTTTTCATTGCAATCTCTGAGACTCCGTCATCATTAAGTAGTAGTCTGTAGATAATATAAAACTGTAAATATTCTTATTTCTATATTTCTATATTCTTATATCTATATAATTATTTGTATATAAGGCGCCTATAATTATTTCTAGATTTTTAAATGCAAAAGTAAATGCAACTTATTTCAAAAAGTTTAAGAACCACTGTGGTTGTCAATCGATTGAAAATATAAGAAATTAAACGATCCTATATATTCAGTTTCTTTTATCCTTCTCTATTCAAAGAATAAAAAAAAAAAAAAAAAAAAAAAAAAAAAAAAAAAGCAAGAAAGAAAGATATGATATTCCAAATCATGCAAAAACATAATATCTCTTCAAGGATATTGGATAATCCGTATTAGATAGAAATAGTTCAAGGTTATTTTCGAGGATCCTATCTTCAACTCCATTGACTGCGCTAATAAATATTCGAAAATCTCTCTGTGCAAACGTGAGCCACTCAAACGTGAATTACTTTTAACCTGTTAGCATGAAGGATAATTTTCCGATTCAAGTTTTTTTCCTATTACATAACTCATTACGCTCTTACAAGAAAAAAGTTTTGAAATCAAATGCAGAATCGTTTCCTTGAATGGTAAATTAGCAATTTTAATTAATTTGTAGAACTATTCAGTTACAAGGTATACAATTTTTTTTTTTAAAATTCGCATTTAAATTAGTTTATACATAAGTAAATTTTTATATTCATTTGTTACGGTATTTTTTGTTTTTGTTTTTGTTTAATGATTAAAAGTATGTTTTAAAAAGAATTTTAACATTTAAAATTTTTTTTTATATTTACATTATATTTTATTCAGTATTTTAAACTTTTTATTACGTATAGTAATTTGTATACACAATATTTTTCATTAAAAAGGATAATTTGCTGATTTCTTTTCTTCTGATGTGATAATTTCCATTTAATTTAAGAATAATTATTTGAAGTATAACAAGAATTTAATAAATACCCATAAATTATCTCATGGGTTATTTTTATCATTAATTTATTTAATTACAAAATAATATTTATTATTAGCAGGAAAACAAAAATAGTCTAGAGTCCACAATGGCTTTTCATAATCTACAATTTCTTTACTTAATATAACTCGTCATTATCATCATCATTGAAGCAATAGCCCCATTGTGGGCCAAGGCCATCAGCCTACTTGCAGATTAACAGATGAGAGATGTTTTTCTTTTTACGGGGTAGGTTTGTCAGCTCTACGTTCAACAACCCTTTTAGACTGGGATCTACTGCTTAAAGTAGATTCCAAACCACTACAAACATCCATGGTACCGCCGAGACTCGAATCCGAAACCTGTGGCACCCTGCACTAGAGCGCAAGTCACTCGGCCATCAGGCCGCCTTGTTATAGCTACCATATGAATTTACATAATATTTTAGGATGATAATAGATTAAGAAATTAAGATAATGGCAACTTAAGAAGTTTTAATTATATTAAAAATAAAATAATCTGAATATTTTTTACGACGTTTTCTGAATTATTTGCTCAATTTACTACAATTTCTGTGAGATTTAAAAAATGATAGCGCATTAAAAATGTTTGGCCTATCATATGAAACTACAGATATATATTTTCTTCTCACAATCAAAAAGTTTTTGTAAAAGACCAAAAAAGAAAACTAATTAGTTAAATAATAATGACTGTAATTATTTAATTAAATAGAAATTTTGATTGTAATTATTTAACAATAGACGGTAAATAAAATAAACACATCTTTTTACGAAAATTAAATTTCTTAGAAAAAATTATTTATTTAAAGAAGATATTAATTAAATATATTATATTAAATGAAATGGCTGTAATTAAAATTGTTTCTATATTTATGTTTTAATAGAGAAACACGAAACCTCATTAAAAACTAAAGATTATATTTGTTTATTTAAGATAAATTTGAATAAAATGATACTAGTGAATTAGATTTTTACAAAATAAAATATTCATAGCAAATTAATTGATTTAAATATCATTTATATAAGTGTATATTTAAACACCTCGTTTATTGTTACTTTTTGATGGAATCTTTTTTAAAAAATTCGAAAATGATTTAATTTAATTTTCCTTAATTATTATTTCTGAAATAGATGCAAGTTTTAAATTAGCCTCTTTTAAGTATCACTTTTAAATTAAATTTAAATTTTTAGTTTTTTTATCAATAAATTAACGACATTATTTTTTTAATAAAATATTGATTGGTTATGATAAGATTTCAAAGCTTTAATTTTGCAATGTATGCATAATGTTAAATAGAGAATTCAAATTTCAAATAGAGAATTTAACTATGTTAACATACTTAGTACTTTAGTATCAAGATATATTATTGTTAATTTCAAAGTGCAATTTGATGAGTTTTTTTATTTAATATTTAAGCAATAAAAGATTAAGAAATCCCAGAAAGGCAATTATTTCCCTGTCTATACTGTAGAAAGTCTGCTATAAATAATATATTTTTTATTATTTAATTTTTGATTAAATTTAAATTTAATTTTTTACTGTTAAATTGCTTTTTCGTACTATTTAATTTATAAATCTCCTGAAAAAAGAATTGAAAATGACGTTGTTACAGGTTCGTGTCCATCTTTGCCATTCATAAATCGTAGACACATTCGTTCGTTCACATTTGTGATTCATAATTCGTAGACACATTTGTGATTCATAATTCTGTAATAAGTCCGGTGCGAATAGTATATTTTTATTAGTTATTTTTTTGCTTGATTTTAAACTTTATTTTTTATTGTTAAATTGCTAAATTGTTAAAATATTTTTTTATTATTTATTTTTATTGTAAAAATTGCGTTTTCAGACTATTTATTTTTTAAATGGTCTGAAAAAAAAATTATGAATAGAAAATGACGTTGTATCTCATTACACGTTCTTCTCCGCATTTCTGATTCATGATTCGTAGACACATTCGTTCGTTCACATTTGTGATTCATAATACTGTAACTAGATCGGTGTGAATAGTATATTTTTTCTTAGTTATTTGATTGAATTTAAACTTTATTAATTTTTTTTGTTAAATTGTGTTTTCTGACGAATTAATTTATAAAAAGTCGAAAAAAAATAAGAATTATTAAACAATTATGTTGTAGCTCATTACACGTTCTTGTCCACGTTTTTAATTCATAATTTGTTCGTTCACATTTGTGATTCATAATACTGTAACAAGTGCAGTGTAATTAATATATTTTTTATTAGTTATTTTTTGACTGATTTTAAACATTATTTTTTATTGTTCAATTGAATTTTCAGACTATTTAATTTTTAAACTTTCTGAAAAGAAATTATGAATAGGAAATGACGCTGTAGCTCATTACACGTTCTTGTCCATTTTTGTGATTCATAATTCGTAGACATATTTGTTCGTTCACATTTGTGATTCATAATACAGTAACAAGTTAGATGTGAATAGTAAATGTTTTATTCATTACTTTTGATTGAATTTAAATGTAATCTTTTTTTTATTGTTAAATTGGGTTTTCAGACTATTTAATTTATAATTTGGCTGAAAAAATTATGAACTGAAAATGACGTTGTAGCTCATTACACGTTCTTATCCACATTTGTGATTCATAATTCGTAGACACATTTGTTCGTTCACATATGCGATTCATAATACTGTAACAAGTCCAGTGTAAATAATATATTTTTATTAATTATTTTTTTATTGAATTTAAACTTTGTTTTTTATTGTTAAATTGCATTTTCATATTATTGAATTTATAAATTGTCTAAAAAAATTATGAATTGAAAATGACGTTGTAGCTCATTATATGTTCTTGTCTATATTTGTGATTCATAATTCATAGACACATTTGTTCGTTCCATTTGTGATTCATAATACAAGTCTGGTGTAAATAGTATATTTTTATTAGTTATTTTTTGATTGGATTAAAAATTTTTTTTATTGTTAAATTCCTTTTTCAGACAATTAAATTTATAAATCCTCTGAAAAAAGAATTAGGTATTGAAAATGACGTTGTAGCTCATTACACATTCTTATCCACATTTGTGATTCATAATTCGTAGACACATTTGTTCATTCACATTTGTGATTCCTAATTCTTAGACACATTTGTTCATTCACATTTGTGATTCCTAATTCTTAGACACATTTGTTCATTCACATTTGTGATTCCTAATTCTTAGACACATTTGTTCATTCACATTTGTGATTCATAATTCTTAGACACATTTGTGATTCATAATACTGTAATAAATCCAGTGTAAATAATATATTTTTATTAGTTATTTTTTCATTGAATTTAAACCTTATTTTTTATTGTTAAATTGCGTGTTTAGACTATTTAATTTATAAATCATCTGAAAAAGAAGTAGGAATTGAAAATGATGTTGTAGCGCATTACATTAGTTCATCGAATTATTCTTCTTTTCCACATTTGAGATTCATAATTCGTGTTTAAATTATTTTCATTTTCGATTTTTTCAATAACAAATAATTCGTAAGCATTTGAGGAAAAAATACTAAAAATTACTTTAAAATTAAAATTAAATAAACAATTCTGTTGAGGGTTTACGCTAGGCGATATCATTCGAAGTTTGGAAAAAAAAAAGAAGCCCACTAAAATGATTATTTATTTTATTTTAGCTTTGTGACACACGTGCTTGTCATCATATGGCATATCACAATGAAGCAGCCTGCATCTTTAAGTTAAAGATACCACCTGGGTATTAAATGCTCAAGGCCATTTTTCAAAACTTTTGTACAAAAATGTCACTGAAAAGCATAGCCGATTGATTTCGATCAGAATTAAATGAATAAAAAAAACCGTATTATCAGTGTTTCTTGAAAAAAGGTTTTGACAGAAATGTCAACATTTATTTTGAAGAATCTTTCATTTGTAAATATGATGACAATACAGTAAGCCTCCACTTAACACTGTGGATACTAAATGAAACTAAATTAAATGCGGTTATCTTAACAAGCACAATGCATTTTTAAAATGACACATAACAAAGAATAATAAGTTTTTTTTCTTTATTTTATAATTTTCAAAATACCTTTTTAGTACATTAATTATAGTAGCTCCAAAAAAACATAATCCAGCTTTGCCGGTTGAATTTTGATTTGCTTACGCATGTGACATAGTTGGTGTATTTTCCTGCAATATGTTTTGATGATTCTAGAAAAAGTACTTAAGTGTAACTTTATTCAGTTCACGTTAGAGTTGTAAACTTTCTGATGATTTTATGCCCTTACTGCTCCCTTTCCACTGTTATTTATTCATTTTCTAATTAGACTTGTCTTCTCACTTTTACGCTAGTTATGTGTCACGTTTTACATGTAGGAACATATGACATCGTGACAATAGTCCCGTGTTGACTTTATCACGTGGAGCATTCACCGGATCTCTTTTAATATAGAAATAAATTTAGAATAAATTTTATGTAATATAGCATTGTAAAGTATTGGTATTATTGTATTTAAATAGCACAACATTGCATTTATTGTACTATTGTATTTAAATAGCACAACATTGCATTTATTGGTATTACTGTATTTAAATAGCACAGCACAGCATTGCATTTATTTGTATAATTGTATTTAAATAACACAACATTGCATTTATTTACTATAGATAGAATGTCTCGACATTTTATATGTCATATGTCTCGACTGATGAAAGCCGGTAATATTTTTATAACAATTTAAATCTGAGCTTTCTTTATTGCATTTCTTGGTATTATTGTATTTAAATAGAAATAAAAATAAATTACCAATATTGCATTTATTTTCTATTGATAGAATGTCTCGACATTTTATATGTCATATGTCTCGACTGATGAAAGCCGGTAATATTTTTATAACAATTTAAATCTGAGCTTTCTTTATTGCATTTCTTGGTATTATTGTATTTAAATAGAAATAAAAATAAATTACCAATATTGCATTTATTTTCTATTGATAGAATGTCTCGACATTTTATATGTCATATGTCTCGACTGATGAAAGCCGGTAATATTTTTATAACAATTTAAATCTGAGCTTTCTTTATTGCATTTCTTGGTATTATTGTATTTAAATAGAAATAAAAATAAATTACCAATATTGCATTTATTTTCTATTGATAGAATGTCTCGACATTTTATATGTCATATGTCTCGACTGATGAAAGCCGGTAATATTTTTATAACAATTTAAATCTGAGCTTTCTTTATTGCATTTCTTGGTGTTATTGTATTTAAATAGAAATAAAAATAAATTACCAATATTGCATTTATTTTCTATTGATAGAATCTCTCGACATTTTATATGTCATATGTCTCGACTGATGAAAGCCGGTAATATTTTTATAACAATTTAAATCTGAGCTTTCTTTATTGCATTTCTTGGTATTATTGTATTTAAATAGAAATAAAAATAAATTACCAATATTGCATTTATTTTCTATTGATAGAATGTCTCGACATTTTATATGTCATATGTCTCGACTGATGAAAGCCGGTAATATTTTTATAACAATTTAAATCTGAGCTTTCTTTATTGCATTTCTTGGTATTATTGTATTTAAATAGAAATAAAAATAAATTACCAATATTGCATTTATTTTCTATTGATAGAATGTCTCGACATTTTATATGTCATATGTCTCGACTGATGAAAGCCGGTAATATTTTTATAACAATTTAAATCTGAGCTTTCTTTATTGCATTTCTTGGTATTATTGTATTTAAATAGAAATAAAAATAAATTACCAATATTGCATTTATTTTCTATTGATAGAATGTCTCGACATTTTATATGTCATATGTCTCGACTGATGAAAGCCGGTAATATTTTTATAACAATTTAAATCTGAGCTTTCTTTATTGCATTTCTTGGTATTATTGTATTTAAATAGAAATAAAAATAAATTACCAATATTGCATTTATTTTCTATTGATAGAATGTCTCGACATTTTATATGTCATATGTCTCGACTGATGAAAGCCGGTAATATTTTTATAACAATTTAAATCTGAGCTTTCTTTATTGCATTTCTTGGTATTATTGTATTTAAATAGAAATAAAAATAAATTACCAATATTGCATTTATTTTCTATTGATAGAATGTCTCGACATTTTATATGTCATATGTCTCGACTGATGAAAGCCGGTAATATTTTTATAACAATTTAAATCTGAGCTTTCTTTATTGCATTTCTTGGTGTTATTGTATTTAAATAGAAATAAAAATAAATTACCAATATTGCATTTATTTTCTATTGATAGAATGTCTCGACATTTTATATGTCATATGTCTCGACTGATGAAAGCCGGTAATATTTTTATAACAATTTAAATCTGAGCTTTCTTTATTGCATTTCTTGGTATTATTGTATTTAAATAGAAATAAAAATAAATTACCAATATTGCATTTATTTTCTATTGATAGAATGTCTCGACATTTTATATGTCATATGTCTCGACTGATGAAAGCCGGTAATATTTTTATAACAATTTAAATCTGAGCTTTCTTTATTGCATTTCTTGGTATTATTGTATTTAAATAGAAATAAAAATAAATTACCAATATTGCATTTATTTTCTATTGATAGAATGTCTCGACATTTTATACATAAAAAGTCTGATGGAAGACGGTAATATATTATATTTTATAGCAATTTAAATAAGAGCATTTTTATTGCATTTATTGCTTTTATTGTATTTAAATAGACCAACATTGTATTTATTTTCTATTGATAGAATGTATCGAGTTTTTATACATAAAAAGACTTATGAAAATCGGTAATATTTTTTATAACAATTTAAATAGGGGCTTTTTTTTATCATTATTATTACTTATTAAATTTTTATTGCACCTTAAAATGATAAAAGTCCACATGCTATTTTCCAAGTAAGAGCATGAATGAAAAACTGATAGTAAGCGTATGGCTTCTTCGTACACCTTTCAATTGATGAGTGAAAATCCTATAAATCACACTTCTGACTTAAAAAATGGGCGATGGACAAAGAATATGCGCGTTAGGGAGTATCTATGCTACTTAAGGCCAAGGAAGCTTTCACATAATTTATTGTTGTTTAAAATGAACAAAAATTAGCTGCGTTATAGTTTAAATAGATCATACAAATATAAAGATAGTTTACTAGTTTCTTTAGGACCTCCCAGAAAAATGTACTGTCGTCATTGTTTGTTAGTACCGATGCATGTTTGTAAATACCGATGCATGCGATGCACCGTGGTCGATGCATTATTAAGCAATTGAACTAGTGTTCAATAATAACCGGAGTCAACGAACCAGTGTTCAATGTTCATGATTGAATAAGGATCTATTGACTTATATTCAAAACAGTTTTGACCACATCAAAAGATCAACATGGAATTTTAAAGTCAGAAATGAACATTTAAAATCAACTATATAAGTATATTTGCATACATTTATCCAAAAAAACCCCCATTACATTAAGTCGTATTCCACCACTATTAAATAAATGACGCACAACAATATACATTTCTTTCTTTTTTGAAGTAAAAAATGCAATACATCAGTAGTGTCAATTACTTTCTACTGTAACGCAATTTTGCAGGAGACTGTTGGCCGAGTGACTAGCGCTCGGTGGCATAGTATAGGAGCTCCAGTTCCGGCTGTGCCATGGATTTTTGTAATGGTTCGGAATCCACTTTAAACCTTAGATCCCTGCCTAATATGACTGAATAGCGCAGTGCTGACAACCCTACACCGTAAAAAGAAAACATCTCCTATCTCGAAATCTGCCACTGGGAAGACGGCCTTGGCCCACCTTGAGGTTGTTGAGTGAATGAAGAACACGAATGTAATGTTGAAAATATCTTAATACTGAGTAGATATCTCTGCAATTCACTATTTTTGATATAAAATAAACTGAATAGAATATTAACACTTAACACACTTAATTTACACTTAACAAAAAAAGAGAGGAAGCTGACAATATTTTATATTGTCGTGTAAAAAGGCGAAAAGAGTGAGGGAAAAAAAGAAACACCGCGCTACATAATAAATTGAAATAAAAAAATAAATTATATGATTATGTGTGTGACTCATCCCCGGTGACTCATCCCTGCAGAGCTGGACGGACATCCTATGAGTCGTTTACTCATTGAGTAGTTTACTATTGTAGTCACTCAATGAGTATTTTACTATTGTAGTCCCTAAATGAGTAGTTTATTTATTGGATGGAGGTAAAGGGGCAGCTTCTGTTGTGATGGAGCACCGGTAAGTAGAAGCCTGACTTGACTCAGAATTTGAAATATTAATTGAAAATATTTACAAATGCTCGCTGAAGAATGCTCTACGGTCATATTAAATCGGGACCTATGGTTTAAAAGTGGATTCCGAACCACTACAAACATCCCTGTCAACGCGGTGACTCGAACCTGACGCTTATGGTACCGAGCTCCAGGGCATCAGACCCCATTTTGTTATTTATATCGTGTATGAAAATATTTACAAATGCTGGGCACTTTGACTTAAGACATTTATTGTTAGAAGGACAGTATATGTAGCAGATTCAACATTACCCAGTGTAAATCGGCAAGAGGCCTTTGCACAGAACCCATATTCTGCCACCGCAATATTGAACGTACATATAATGGTATCTGGGAAGTTCGTACTTTCCCTCCCTCCATCCTGAACCCTATATGAATATCGTTTGTTAGTTTTTTATTTGCACGGTGGTTCTGTTATTTTTATTATGTTAAATCTGTATTGTGTTTATGCATTTGCTGAGTGTATTTGTAGTTTATGCACTTGTTTATAACATAATAACAAATAAAAGTGCCTGAAAGTTTGTCTTCATATCCATGTAAGACGGGAATAATAGTAATAGAGAATATAGTTGAACCAGGCAAATTTGCACATGCTTAATGTTAGTTATCTGTTTCCCTATGTTAATTTTTAATTTAAGTTCTTTACATTTAAGCCAAAACACTGCATAAAAAATTTGCCTTAAGGTGAATATTAATTTCTGAGGTCAAATAGTCGCATGAAAAATTCGTATTTTAAAAAGTTAGTGTCTGAAATGTTTGTGAGCTGTAACACAAATGCCTTGAACTCTTGAGCTAAACATTCTAATACTTCTTCTTCTTCATTGGAGCAACAGCCCTATGGTGGGCCAAGGTCGTCTGCCTATTAGTAGATTTCGAGACGGAAGATGTTTTCTTTTTACTGGGTAAGGTTGTCTGCCCTATTCCCATATATTACACCGTGATCTACATTTAAAGTGGATTCCGAACCACTACAAACAACCATGCCACAGCAGGGATTCGAACTGGAATATAGTGGCTTCGATTGCCAGAGTGCTAGTCATTTGGCAATCAGACCTAAATATTTTAATTAGTTTATGTAAATATGAGCCTATTTCAGCAAAAAATATTTATTATCTAGAATGAAATATATGAAAACTAAGCATTGACATTTACAAGAAAGTTTCCATCAAAATTACAACGAAGATATTTGAATAAATCCGCATAACGTAGCCAAAAATATTAGGCCAAATTTGATTCTCGCAGAAAATAATAGGCTGAATATTAATGAGTATCATTTTACATCAACTATATATAGAATATAATCCATTTATAGAATATATTCTATTCTTAATGATTAAAATGTCAAGGAAAATTTATTTAAATGAGAAATGAATTGCTAATGATTACCGAAATTAATTTATTTGATAATATAATGAAGTTTTGAAGAAAAAGGAATTTATAAATGAGTTTCAGAATGTTTAATTTCCTTTTTTGTCATTAATTTTCTGTTAAAAAGTGAAGAGTATATTTAATTAAAAAAAAATTAAATGAAAGTTTTTTTTTTTTTTTTTTATTTTTTTTTGGTTACGTGCCAGTTAAAAAGGAAAATTATCAGTGAGGGAAATTGGACAGATATGATTGTAGTAGATTTTAAATTTTGACTGTATATTTTATGCGTTATTTTAGTTCTGAATATATTAGAATGCCAACAAAATTAATTCTATACCGCTTTTAGTGATAAGCCTTAAAATACTCCATTCATATACAAATTATATTCTATTTTAGAACGGACAAAGACCAATGTCGTTTAAAAATTCTTAATTTCCATACTTCAAGCTTTCATATATATATATATAAAAGAAATATTCTAACTATAAATAAAAGCAAGAATTTATGTTGATATTGTTGCACATTATGAAGAAGGTGTAGCCATTTTTTTCTAAAAGTGGCAATACTGTACAGGTTTTTTTGTGATAAACTTTAAAATAATTCATTCATATACAAATCATATTCTGTTTTAAAACGGATAAAGACCTAATGTCGTTTAAAAATTCTTAATTTCCATACTCCAAGCTTTCATATATATAAAGAAAAGAAATATTCTAACTATAAACAAAAACAAGAATTTATGCTGATATTGTTGCACATTATGAAGGAGGTGTACCATTTTTTTTTCTAAAGATGGCAACAATAATTCTATCCAGATTTTTGTGATAAGCCTTAAAACACTTCATTCATATACAAATTATATTCCATTTTAGAACGGAGAAAAACCTAATATTATTTAAAATTTCTCAATTTTCATACTTCAAGCTTTCTTATAAAAAAATATTCTAACTAAATAAAAGCAAGAATTTATGCTGATATTGCTGCATATTATGAAGGAGGAGTAGCCATTGTTTTCAAAATGTATCTACAATAATTCTGTCCAGCTTTCTGTGATAAACCTTTAAAGCTTATCACAAAAGGCTGGACAGATTTATTCTAACTAAATAAAAGCAAGAATTTATGCTGATATAGCTGCACATTATGAAGGAGGTATAGCCCTTTTTTTCTAAAGGTGCCAACAATAATTATGCCCAGCTTTTTGTGATAAGCCTTAAAACATTTCATTCATATAAAAATCATAGTCTATTTTAAAACTTTTTCTAAAAGATCCAATATTGCTTAAAGATTCTTAATTTCGATACTTCAAGCGTTCATAAAAACTATTATGAATACTTATAGTTATTCTAACTATAAATAAAAGCAATATTTTATGTTGATATTGTTGCCCATTATGAATTAGATGTAGCTACTTTTTTTTAAAGGTGGAAGCAATAATTTTGTCCAGTTTTTTGTGATAAGCCTTAAAACATTTTATTCATTTAAAACATTTAATTCATATGCACATCACATTCTATTTTAAAACGGGCAAAGACCTAATGTCTTTTTAAAATTCGATACTTCAAGCTTTCATAAAAAATGAAATATTCTAACTATAAATAAAAGCAAGAATTTATGCTGATATTGCTGCACGTAATAAAGGAGGTGCAGCCATTTTTTTCTAAAAATGGCAACAAAACTAATTCTGTCCCGATTTTTGTGATATATTTTTTTTGAAAATATTTCATTCTTATACAAATCATATTTTATTTTAAAACGGACAAAGACCCAATGACGTTTAAAAATTCTTAATTTCCATACTTCAAGATTTTATATAAAAAATATTCTAACTAAATAAAAGCAAGAATTTATGCTGATATTGCTGCACATTATGAAGGACGTGTAGACATTTTTTTTTTCTAAAGGTGGCAACAATAATTTGGTCCAGCTTTTATGATAAGCCTTAAAATACTTAATTCGTACACAAATCATATTCTATTTTAAAACGGACAAAGACCCAATGTCGTTTAAAAATTCTTAATTTCCATACTTCAAGATTTTATATAAAAAATATTCTAACTAAATAAAAGCAAGAATTTATGCTGATATTGCTGCACATTATGAAGGACGTGTAGACATTTTTTTTTCTAAAGGTGGCAACAATAATTTGGTCCAGTTTTTTATGATAAGCCTTAAAACACTTAATTCATACACAAATCATATTCTATTTTAAAACGGACAAAGACCCAATGTCGTTTAAAAATTCTTAATTTCCATACTTCAAGATTTTATATAAAAAATATTCTAACTAAATAAAAGCAAGAATTTATGCTGATATTGCTGCACATTATGAAGGACGTGTAGACATTTTTTTCTAAAGGTGGCAACAATAATTTGGTCCAGTTTTTTATGATAAGCCTTAAAACACTTAATTCATACACAAATCATATTCTATTTTAAAACGGACAAAGACCCAATGTCGTTTAAAAATTCTTAATTTCCATACTTCAAGATTTTATATAAAAAATATTCTAACTAAATAAAAGCAAGAATTTATGCTGATATTGCTGCACATTATGAAGGACGTGTAGACATTTTTTTTTCTAAAGGTGGCAACAATAATTTGGTCCAGCTTTTATGATAAGCCTTAAAATACTTAATTCGTACACAAATCATATTCTATTTTAAAACGGACAAAGACCCAATGTCGTTTAAAAATTCTTAATTTCCATACTTCAAGATTTTATATAAAAAATATTCTAACTAAATAAAAGCAAGAATTTATGCTGATATTGCTGCACATTATGAAGGACGTGTAGACATTTTTTTCTAAAGGTGGCAACAATAATTTGGTCCAGTTTTTTATGATAAGCCTTAAAACACTTAATTCGTACACAAATCATATTCTATTTTAAAACGGACAAAGACCCAATGTCGTTTAAAAATTCTTAATTTCCATACTTCAAGATTTTATATAAAAAATATTCTAACTAAATAAAAGCAAGAATTTATGCTGATATTGCTGCACATTATGAAGGACGTGTAGACATTTTTTTCTAAAGGTGGCAACAATAATTTGGTCCAGTTTTTTATGATAAGCCTTAAAACACTTAATTCATACACAAATCATATTCTATTTTAAAGCGGACAAAGACCCAATGTCGTTTAAAAATTCTTAATTTCCATACTTCAAGATTTTATATAAAAAATATTCTAACTAAATAAAAGCAAGAATTTATGCTGATATTGCTGCACATTATGAAGGACGTGTAGACATTTTTTTCTAAAGGTGGCAACAATAATTTGGTCCAGTTTTTTATGATAAGCCTTAAAACACTTAATTCATACACAAATCATATTCTATTTTAAAACGGACAAAGACCCAATGTCGTTTAAAAATTCTTAATTTCCATACTTCAAGATTTTATATAAAAAATATTCTAACTAAATAAAAGCAAGAATTTATGCTGATATTGCTGCACATTATGAAGGACGTGTAGACATTTTTTTTTTTTTTTCTAAAGGTGGCAACAATAATTTGGTCCAGTTTTTTATGATAAGCCTTAAAACACTTAATTCATACACAAATCATATTCTATTTTAAAACGGACAAAGACCCAATGTCGTTTAAAAATTCTTAATTTCCATACTTCAAGATTTTATATAAAAAATATTCTAACTAAATAAAAGCAAGAATTTATGCTGATATTGCTGCACATTATGAAGGACGTGTAGACATTTTTTTTTTTCTAAAGGTGGCAACAATAATTTGGTGCAGTTTTTTATGATAAGCCTTAAAACACTTAATTCATACACAAATCATATTCTATTTTAAAACGGACAAAGACCCAATGTCGTTTAAAAATTCTTAATTTCCATACTTCAAGATTTTATATAAAAAATATTCTAACTAAATAAAAGCAAGAATTTATGCTGATATTGCTGCACATTATGAAGGACGTGTAGACATTTTTTTTTCTAAAGGTGGCAACAATAATTTGGTCCAGCTTTTATGATAAGCCTTAAAATACTTAATTCGTACACAAATCATATTCTATTTTAAAACGGACAAAGACCCAATGTCGTTTAAAAATTCTTAATTTCCATACTTCAAGATTTTATATAAAAAATATTCTAACTAAATAAAAGCAAGAATTTATGCTGATATTGCTGCACATTATGAAGGACGTGTAGACATTTTTTTTTCTAAAGGTGGCAACAATAATTTGGTCCAGTTTTTTATGATAAGCCTTAAAACACTTAATTCATACACAAATCATATTCTATTTTAAAACGGACAAAGACCCAATGTCGTTTAAAAATTCTTAATTTCCATACTTCAAGATTTTATATAAACATTATTCTAACTAAATAAAAGCAAGAATTTATGCTGATATTGCTGCTCATTATGAAGGAGGTATAGCCATTTTTTCCTAAAGATGAGCAACAAAATTAATTCTGTCCAGCCTTTTGCTGGTTTTGCTTATTCTGATAAGCCTTAAAACACTTCTTTCATATACAAATCATATTTCGAAAAGACAAATGTCGTTTAAAAATTCTTAATTTCGATACTTCGAGCTTTCATATATGGAAAAAACTATTCTAACTACAAATAAAAGCAAGAATTTATGTTGATATTGTTGCACATTATGAAGGAAGTGTAGCCATTTTTTTTTCTAAAATGGCCAAAATATTTGTGTCCAGCTTTTTGTGATCAGCCTTAAAACACTTCATTTATACACGCATCATATTCTATTTTAAAAAGGACAAAGATCCAATGTCGATTAAAAATTCTTAATTTCGATATTTGAAGCTTTTTTATTTGGCAACAAAATTAATTCTGCCCCCCTTTTTGTGATAAGCCGTAAAACATTTCATTCATGTACAAATCAAATTCTACTTTAGAATTGTTTCTAAAAGACCCAATGTCGTTTAAAAATTCTTAATTTCCATACTTCAAGCTTTCATATAAAAAAAAAATATTCTAACTAAATAAAAGTAAGAATTTATGCTGATATTGCTGCGCATTATGAAGGAGGTGTAGCCATTTTTTTCCCTAAAGGTGTGCTAACAATTCGAAAATATTCAATGTCAGTCTTATGAAAGAGAAACGTTGAGAAATTAAGGCAACTCATCACTTAAGATTCTAGAATACTTAACTACTTTTTTGTTGCAAAAGTTTTTCGTAACAGGATGATTCAACATAAATATTATGAGAATTCAAATAAATCATTTTTTATTCTGTGTTCTATCTCGATATGTTCATAGGCGTTGTCCTTGGAATTAAAGTGACATTCACGCAAATCAACATTCATTATCAATTCGTACCAAAATGATGAATTCGGTATAAAGATTGAGATAAAATGTAATGATAAATTACAAAAAATACGAATCATTTTAATGAAGACAATAAAATAAGTTAACTTTAATATCTTGATTAAACTTATGGTGATGAAATTTTGTAAATCAGAATTGATCCATTTATAAAAATTAATATTATAAAGCTGAGGTAGTCAACATTTTTATCTACGCCAACTTTTGTATCTCTGTTCGTGGTAAAATTTTTTAACCACCTACAAGTTCCACAGTTGTGATGATTTATTAAATAGGTGAGTAATTTTACTTTATAAAATTTATGAAGCAGAGAGTTACAACAAGTTAAAGCATATAGTAATAATTTCTTACCAAATATTTATGTCGGACTTTCACTAAGTTTGGTGGAATAAATATTTATAAAACAAGTTATTGTAGTTAAATCTAGCTTTTGTTTATCTTTGCATGCATACAAGCATGAAGTCTGATGAAAATACATTTAATTAATTAAATTATTAATGAGATCTCTTGATGCTGTGACTCTAAATACTGGATATCTGGTCAATTTTTGTAAGGAACAAATAAAGATCTCCTCTTTTGGAAATATTCAGGCAATTTTTTTTCATTGGTTATAATATCATTAACACCACGCACTAAAAATTGATTCCACAAGATGTGAAGTAGGGAATGTTATAAATAGACTGAATATCATTTTTCCACATATCTTGATATGACAGGCATTTTTAAACAATACTTGAAAATTCTTCTTTTTCAACATTAAAAAAAAATCAATTAAAATAAAAAAAGGCAAGTGCTTCAGTAATCGACAAACTCTCTACCGCCCACCATGAAAGATCGAATGCCCAATAGTGGGTGGTAGGGATCAGGTTGGCCACCACTGTTCTAAAGTAATCATGTTTTGATATATCATTTTTATGGATGATTCGAATGCATTATTTTTTTAATTTATCAATTTTACATTTTCATTTCATTATTTTTTCTTCCAAGAGTAGTGCGATAGAAAATAGAGCCTTGTAAAACAGTTTTCAATGATAAAATCTCGTATAAATAATTTGTTTTTCTAATATATTCAATGATGAAGATCAAAATTAAAAAATCTAATTGCCATTGAATTTCCATTAGATAAATTTGTTGATAATTTATTCTAGATAAAATGACAATAAATCCATGTTATATCTGAAATATTTATACAGAATCACCCAATTCTCATAAGAGAGGACAATTTGCACTAAAGGGCTTTTCATAGTAGATAATTTTGTTTTTATGATATGAAAACTAAACTCGAAAACTTATACATAGATGATTATTTGCCACAAAACATTATAAATAAAAACAACAAAAATTTTACACATAAAATATATTTATTATAAATAAATATTAATAATAAATATTACTTTTATATTAGAGTAAATATTAAAGCAAATAAATATGCTATAGAGTAAATTAGTACATAATACATGACATACAGACATTTTTTTAAAGATATTTAAATATCAATTATACAAATTTTACAAATCACTAAATCCTCTCCAGTTCAAATCATGTCACATAGTCATCAATCATCTCATAGTCAGTTAAAATATAATACATTACACAATAGACTAAATAAATACATTAGAGTAAATGTTAAAGTAAATATATGCACAATAGAATAAATTCGTAAATCATGCCAAACAGTCATCATTCATTAAATAATCATGTCAGTTAAAATCTAGTATATTACGCAATAGACTAAATAAATACATTACAAAATGCATTAGAGTAAATTAATACATAATACATGATCGGGTGTTTTGAAGATATTTAAAAATCATTCATAAATCAATCACAAATCACTACACCCTTTACAGTTCAAATCAGGTCAAATAGTCATCAATCACATCTGGTACATTACATAATAGACTAAATAAATACATTATAATAAATAAATACACAATAGGATAAATTAGTGCATAATAAATGATCAAATTTAAAATAAATATATTTAAAAATCATTCACACACGTTTTACAAATCACTACATCCTTTACAGTTCAAATCATGTCAAACAGATATTCGTATTCAGTTCACGTATTTGCTAATGGAAATTGATCCGTTCCACCAGTTCTTAGTTCTAAGCAATTAAGCACCCAAGACACGAATCGATGGAAAATTCTTTTCTAGTTTTACAATAAAGTTTTACAGTTTTGTATTGTTTTAATAATTTCCCACTGCTTTTATAGTTTTACACTCAAAAATCTTTTATATATAATATTATATATTCGTAATGTCATGCTATTTCTTTTAATGTATAACACTGTGAAAGCAGATGTAATAAAAATTGGATCAATATCTCTGATCAAAGTAACTTACTACTGTATCCAAAAAATAAGACCAATTTTCAATTTAAAATACCCGGGGCTTATGGAATTTAAATTTTTTTTCTGTTTCACGTTGCTGGCACTGCCCTTGACATCTGTGTGAAATTTGACGTCAAAATATTCATTAGTGTTTGAGTTTCGCTTGGCTATGTGAGACGCTAAAACTGATTCAGGCGATTTTTTTTAAATGTCTGAATTAATTGAGCAAGAACTTGCATTAAATTTTGTGTGCGGAAACGTATAGAATGTTGCAGAATGCTTTCGGTGAGAATTCCTATTTAGGAAAGGAATGTTTACAAGTGGTATAAACAGTTCAAGGAAGGCAGAGAACGCGTTGAAGACGAAGAGCCCTCTGATCGACCCTCAACCTCAACCAACGAATCTCACGTCCAAAAAATTAAAGATTTGGTGCTTGCAAACCATCGATTTACAATTAGAGACCTTCCTGAAGATATTGGAATTTCAAAAGGATCAGTCAATTCCATTTTAGGCCTCAAACGCGTCAAATCTCGATTGGTACCGAAAACACTGAATGCTCCAGCTCGCACTGCATTGATTCTTCGTGACTTTTTCGCCAAAAACGAAACCCAAATCGTTCCACAACCACCGCATTCACCTGGCATCGTGCTACTTCTGGATATTCCCTAAACTCAAAAGACGACTCCGGGGACACCTGTTTTGAGTCGATTGAAGAGACATTTCAAAAATCGCCGGAAGCACTTTTAGCATCTCACAAAACCAAGCGTAACTCAAGCACTAATGGATATTTTGAAGTCAAATTTCACACAGATGTCAAAGACAATGCCAGCAACCTAAAAAAAAATTAAGTACCATATGCCCGGAAAATTTAAATTGAAAACTGGTCTTAATTTTTGGACACATTAGTATCACAAAAAATTGGTTCAATATCCCAAATTTATTCCCAATATCTCTGTTCAAAGAAGTTTATTAATCTCAGGAAGAAACATAATTGACGCCATTATAGAATTGCGATTATTTGTTACACATGATTTCTTTTGCTGATCTTTTACTATGAATAAATATTTTCCCAAGGTTCATGTTTGTGTTGGGTGGATCTCAGAAATGAATAATATGAATGAACTTTCCCAGTAGCTGTTTTTTGTTGATCCTTTGAATATGACAGACATTGAGACGCTAGAGCAGGGATGCATATATTTCTGAAAATCGTAGGCCGCATGTGCTAGGATAATAAATAAACAAAAGATTAAAGGTATAAAGGCATTGATCTTGAAGCAGAATAGATCATGCCTCTAGGCTGAAGAGTTACAGATAAAGCTCTTATCTTCTAGTTTGTCATAGTAGAAATTGTATTAAAGATATTTTCTGATATATAAATGTTTACTTTTTTCATTAAACGAGAATTAATTATGTTTCATGTTTTAAAACTTTCATTTAAATGAAATTACTAAACAGTTGATTTTCTAAAGTGAAATTGAATTATCCAGAGATCAGCCGCTTGGTAAGTAACAGCGTATCCTGGTCTTGAACCACTATGCCATTGCCTTTATAGATTTAATTATTCATTGATTTTGATCAGAATTTGATGTTGTCTAATGATTAATATTTCTTGTATGTAATGCCTAATTTTAGGGATTGTATGTGTGTAACATATTGGCTCACATTCATAATTTGATTATCTAATGAAAGTTTTCCAGGATTTCTACCATGATTTGGTTTGTCGCTCTTATGTTCATTTTATGCACACTTTAGGCTAATTAGACCGAGACTTATAGTTAAACAAACATCCATGTTACCACCAGGATTCGAACCTGAAGCACCAAAGGCCCTGGCGCTAGTCAATTGGCCATCAGTGCACGATTTGCTTCCATGAGAATCTCAAAAGTTTGGCAATTGCTTCTTCTGACATGGAAAATATTTTCTCCTCCATTCTTGGCGGCCAGATAGCCAATTGGTTAGCTCTCTAGCCTTTAGTGCCACAGGCTTTACGTTCGAATCCAGGCGGTGGCATGGATGTTTGTTAGTGGTTAGGAATCCACTTTAAACTGTAGGTCCCGTCTAGTTAGCCCAAAGTGTGCAAAAAATGACCGTAGAGGACAAACCAAACTTCCATTCTTGCTAATCGGACTTCATTCTACTCCTCTTATACTCTTACGGCTCCTCGAATTTACAGAATTCGTGATTTTTTGTTATATACCATGGATTTGTTCTGATATTATACTATCTTATGTCAAAAACATTTTCTGTACTGGAAAGTATTTTCTTCTTTATCCTTGGCAAAATCAGACTACTTCATTATTTTGAACCACTGGTCTAGGAATTTATAGAAACAGTAATTTCCTCTAATTCATCAAGGTCTTCTTCTAATGTTATAAAAAAATATCAAGTAAAATAAAATACAATAGGTCAAACGATGCTTTTTTTTGTATTCAGGAAAGTATTTTCTACTTCGTCCTTGCGAAGACAAACTTTATCCTTCTGAACTCCGGATAGTCGAAGGTTTAGCAGTTGCAATTTACTCTTAACCATTAGCAACTTATTCTGACTGCATATTAAGTAAGATAAGTTGTAATGCGTCAAAAGATGTCCTTATATCCTAGAAAGCATGTTCTTCTCCATCGTTGGTAATGCCGAATTTTATCTTTTTGAAAACACTGTTAAAATGAATTTATTTGAGCTTTTAATTTCTTTTTATTCACCAAGGATTTATTCTGATTTTATACTACTTTGTCAAGTAAAATAATTTACAATATATCAAAATAAGTCAAGTAAAATAATTAATTAAGTAAAATAATTTACAATATATCAAAATAAGTCAAGTAAAATAATTAATTAAGTAAAATAAGTTACAATATATCAAAATAAGTCAAATAAAATAATTAATTAAGTAAAATAAGTTACAATATATCAAAATAAGTCAAATAAAATAATTAATTAAGTAAAATAAGTTACAATATATCAAAATAAGTCAAGTAAAATAATTAATTAAGTAAAATAAGTTACAATATATCAAAATAAGTCAAGTAAAATAATTAATTAAGTAAAATAAGTTACAATATATCAAAATAAGTCAAGTAAAATAATTAATTAAGTAAAATAAGTTACAATATATCAAAATAAGTCAAGTAAAATAATTAATTAGGTAAAATAAGTTACAATACATCAAAATAAGTCAAGTAAAATAATTAATTAAGTAAAATAATTTACAATATATCAAAATAAGTCAAGTAAAATAAGTTACAAGATATCAAAATAAGTCAAGTAAAATAATTAATTAAGTAAAATAATTTACAATATATCAAAATAAGTCAAGTAAAATAATTAATTAAGTAAAATAATTTACAATATATCAAAAGTCAAGTAAAATAATTAATTAAGTAAAATAAGTTACAATATATCAAAATATGTTTTTCTGGTTAATCATTTTGCCCAGTTGTAGAAGTAAACCTTTATTAATATGAATGCCATTATAAAATTCTAAAACACCATGACTTTTTTATCCACATATTAATTAGGCATTTGGTGAAAATTTGGAAAATATAGATAAGACAGGTCATTAATTTCATATGGTTATTTTCTTGTTAATATCCCAGAATCACATGAATATCATGAGTTACCCTTTGTTGTGATTTTATGTTTATTTGCCAAGTAAAATAAGTTACAATTTATCAAAGTATGTTTTTCTGGTAAATTATTTTGGCCATTTATAGAAATAAGCCTTTATTACTGTACCCAAAAAATAAGACCAATATTTTTTTTATTCAAAAATTCTTTATTTATTCTTCCAAATTTATTTCATCGCTTTAAAAGTAATCCCTTTCGGACACATTGCACTTACGCCAACTTTTTTTCCAATCCTCAATGCATGCTAAAAAGTCATCGGCATGGATGGCCTTCAAAGCGCGCGCTGAGTCACGTTGAATCTCTTCAATCGACTCAAAACGGTGTGCCC
Source organism: Caerostris darwini (assembly GCA_021605075.1). Taxonomy (NCBI): domain Eukaryota; kingdom Metazoa; phylum Arthropoda; class Arachnida; order Araneae; family Araneidae; genus Caerostris; species Caerostris darwini. Next base: position 2,672,010 of record BPLQ01010518.1, on the reverse strand, counting down.
AGAGTGGTCTTTTAAGTTTAGGGAAAAGCCAGAAGTCGCACGGTGTGAATACGGTGGTTGTGGAACGATATGAGTTTCATTTCTGGCGAAAAAGTCACGAAGAATAAATGCAATGCGAGCTGGATCATTTAGTGTTTTTGGTACCAATCGAGGTTTGACGCGTTTGAGGCCCAAAATGTAATTGACCGATACTTTTGAAATTCCATCATCATCAGCAAGGTCTCTAATTGTAAATCAACGGTTTGCAAGCACCAAATATTTAATTTGTTGGACGTGAGCTTCGTTGGTTGAGGTGGATGGTCGACCAGAGGGCTCTTCGTCTTCAACGCGCTCTCTGCCTTCTTTGAACTGTTTATACCACTTCTAGATATTTCTTTCCGATATAGGAATGCTCAGCGAATGCCTTCCGCAACATTCTATACGTTTCCTCAAACAAAATTGAATGCAAGTTCTTTGCTCAATGAATTCAGACATTTCAAAAAATCGCCGAAATCAGTTTTAGCATCTCACAAAGTCAAGAGTAACTCAAACACTAATGAATATTTTGACACAGATGTCAAGCACAGTCAACCTTAAAAATAATTTAAAAAATTGAAATTCCATAAGCCCCGGGAATTTTGAAAATTGGTCTTACTTTTTGGACACAGTAGTATTAATATGAATGCCATTATAAAATCCTAAAACGCTATGACTTTTGTCTCTACATACTAATTAGGCATGTGAAAATATAGATAAGACAGGTTATTAACTTCATATGATTATTTTCTTGTTAATATCCTAGAATCTCGTGTCTATCAAGATTTACCCTTTCTTTTCTTAACTATTACTATAGAGCACTTAGTTTGACGCTGACTAAAATTGTATACAAAACGACAACGTAGCAGACATGAAAATGCATTAATTCTGTGAAAAGCTGCTTTCAACTACTTAATTCGCAGAAATTTAGATCAGTGCGACGTCAATAGCGTATTTATTTCCCGTTAAAGTCATAGTTAAAGAGACAGGAAGACGCGCCTGGCATTAGTTATTCTGATAGGTTAATCAACATTTTCAAGGTCCTCGTGTCAAGGTCAGGTTTGGTCTGCTTTCGCTTTGTTGTTGACTTTATAAATTGCTTCAATTCCTGATCGAAGAAATTATATTGTTTAGATAGAACAGTCTTGTAGAAACCTTTTTTAGGATTTTTTGCTTGGCTTGTCACTTAAACTTTTTACGAAACCTTTTCAAATTTAAATGAACTATAATTAACATATAGGCTATTGTAAACATAGCATTTTTTGTCAGACAAAATAATTGATTTCCTGAATAAAAATTATAAATAAAATCTAGCATTGAACAATTAAAAAAACATTTTATTTAAAGTAGTAAATTACAATCTTAACATTAGTTTAGTTTTTAAATTCAATTGAACTAACAAGTATAATTAATTAATGAAGTAATTAATTAAAAACTAGATTAAATAGGCCTGTTACGTCGAAACCCAGCTTCTGCCGCTTAGGGGAGGTCAACGCCCTATGTTCAGAAAAACATCCTGTTTGTGGGGGTGTCTGGGGGTGAGGGCCAGGGAGAGAAAGAAGGAATGTAAGTAAAAGGAGTTGAAACTTAGCGTCCGAAGGAAAAGGTTCGTGTTAGCGGTCCATCCATGAATTGCGATGGCTGCATAATTCATTGAGTTCAACCTCAGCGACCAAAGAGAAAGGTTGCTTGTGGCAGTCCATCCATGAGCGCGATGACTGCATAAATAATTGAGTGTAATCCCAGTGAAAGGTTATGTGAGCAGTTCCATCTTCGAGTTTGATGACTGCCAAAAATAAAGGAGTTTTTAAATACAGTCCATTAACTGAGTATGAGTCATTATTGGAGTATGCTTCTTGAGTCCGAGATATCGAACAAGGCCTATTAGTTTAGATTATGGAACATCAAAAGTATAAATAACAATATTCAAAAAAGAAAATCTAGAAGAACTTAAAAAAGAAATTGGACAGTTCAACAATTTCAACTAACTTTTCCCCCCTTCGCGATATTCTAAAGCACTAGTTTCCAAAGTGGGCAATACCATCCCCTAGGAGCAATGGGGTACATTTGGGGTGGGGGACTTTTCAATAAAAATGTAACAAGGACACAGTAAAAAAAGGAAGAGGAGAGCAGAAAATTTAGAAAAACTATATAAACATGTTTCATTTGTTATGGAACATAATGTAGCAATATTTTCTACGTAGACATACAAAATGGTAGATAGCAAGCAACTAGCAGTACTGGCATGCGAATGTGTAGTTCATTGTTGATGAGTTCAGTTTGCATTAGTAGAATAGGTGCGTGTAATGCCTTGTTGAGAATATGACACTATAAATGCATAGTTGTAATGCCCAAATGATGATGGGATTAGGCAGGATAGTTGTAAAGGAGGGGCAATTGTAAACAAGAACCAGCTGTACCATGTGGAATTTAGATGAATTTAAACTTTGTAAGAACTAAAGTTTGGTAATACCGGCAATACACTGCTGGTAGTCTAGTAAGAGGGGTAATTGTAAACAAGCATCAGCTATATTAATGCGAATTTAGACGAATTTAAAGTCTATAAGAGCTTAACTTTGGTAACACTGGAAATACACTTCTGGTAGTCTCACATTTTTTAATATAACTGTTGGTAATGATCTCATCAGAAGTGTGTTAGAATTTTTGTTTTAAAGTTTTGTTGCTTATCTATTTCCATAATTACTGAAAATAAGTAAAAGGTATGTTGCTGTTATTATTCTTTATTGTTATTAAGAGTGATTTCTTCCTCAAAATATTATTGAATTATGCTTATATATCAGTTTATGCTTATTTTTAGCGTGATGCGTACTATTACCCGTGAGAGTGGGGTAATTGTAAATATAATTTACCTTCTGGTGTTATTCTGTTCTAGTTTGGACACGATTAGAGAATTCCACGTATGTACGTGAGAAAGAAATCTATTCATTTCTACAATGTAGATGATTTGGAACCCGCTGTCGTGGATGTAGTAAATAGGAATAAATCATTCAGAGAAGGTGAAGAAGTTTATGATGTTCCTAAATCGGCGTTATATTAAAGAATTCAAGGAAGAAAGTACAGTTTAAATAGAATGATGAATGGCCGAACTACTGAATTGACTAAGGAGATGTCTTATTAAGTGTGCTATTGCAAGAACACAAATGGATTTCCCTTGTGAAAAGCAGAAACAAAGATTATTTGTTCAAGATTTCATGGATTTGGACCAGATTTCAAAATGGCTGCCTGGTGATGAATGATGCCAAGGGTGTTTATGAGAAAAAGGTAAAAAAAAAAAAAAAAAAAAAAAAAAAAAAAAAACCACCCCTGCCAGAGCCTGTTTAGAAATCACGGTAACATGCCAGGAATCCGTTAATTAAAAAAGGCTGTAATCGGAACACACGGATTATGCCTGCTTGGACGATAATGGCTTTGCCAATGATCAGTCTAGATTTGAGAGCCCAATTTTTTCCTGGTTCAGACGTTTTCAGTATTCAAAAGAGGAAGGCAAAGAAGGCTTCAAAAGGGGAAGGCTGTTTAAGATTCTTTTTTTCCTCACGGGGGATAATTGTAAAATCGTGGGATTGTTATAAACAGATAAATACGAATATATTAATTGATAATGAAACGATAAATTAATTAAGAAAGAGAATTAACAATTTGATGTCAATTTCTTTTTGCTTTTTACTTATTGCTTGTTTGAAAAACTCAAAAAAGTGAACTAATAAAATTCATTTCCATTCCTCTTGCCTGAATCCAATATATAATTACACAAACTACTTTTTCTTATGGATTATAAGTAAAGTATTTTATTAGCTTTATTAATTTAAAGCATATAATTTAAATACCTTTACTATATCTATTTGTTCATTTAAAGAAGGTAGATTTCCAAGGTGGAGTTGAATAATTTTTTTTATTGATAAAGGGGTTGTAGGGCAAATAACGTTGGGAACCTGCCGTAGAGAACCGTGGAGCCCAGTTTGAGAGCCACTGAGTTATAGATTCAATTCCAAAACTAACTTACTGGCACTTCAGCCCATGGTGGACCAAGTCCGCCTGCCTACTGATAGATTTCGAGACAGGAGATGTTTTCTGTTTAGTGAGTAGGATTGTCAGCTTTATAATCATATTAGATGAGGACCTACTGTTTAAAATGGATTCCGAACCACTACAAACATCCATAGCACCGCCGGATGAAAAAAGAGAAATGAAGAAACTTGAACCCGAAAACTGTGGCATCGAGCGCTTGTCACTCGGCCATCAGGCCTTAGATTCAATTCCACTTTATCCATGTAAATGGAATTACAAACCATCGTAAAAATTATAAATAAAGTAAGAGAAAATTAGTACATAACCATGACATTTGTGAAAAAATACAACTTTAAAGTTAAATGGAATTGCAATAATTTCTTTTTTTTTACTGGGATTGTTAATGTTACTTTTTACTACACTGTAGGAATTTAAATTTTTAATCATGTAAATGATGCATAAAATTAACCTTCATTTTTCAGTTCTGTAATTCACATTTGATTTAAGATGAAAAAATTTAAAAGCACATCAGAATTAAAAGAAACAATGTTTTAAATTTTATATGCTTAACTTCTCAAAAGATTGCCTCTAAGCATATTCGTTCCAAACTGCAATAAATGAGTAGATTTTAAAGTCTGTAGATAGATTTAAATAAATGAGTTTAAGTGCCAAATATGAAACAAATAAGTACAGCTTAGTATTCTCGTAATGAAAAAAATAATTATCTCAAATTTAAGTTATTTTTAATTCAGCAGTCACCATTCTTTTATATTTCGTATTATTGCTACAGTGCAACATGCGCTGCTTGTCATCATTAGGGCAGAGGCTCAACCCGATGGTGACTTTGTTGTAAACATTATTTCATGAAGTTTGTGATGTTTTGCCTTTTACCTCTTAGTCGGACTAACTGCTGGGAGTTTTCCGGGTTTTCTCCCATGTGATACGTAAATGAGAGATAGTTCCCCCTAAAAGTCCTCTCGGAAGGCACTGTCCTCCTTCTCCAGCGACTCGGAGCAAAGTCAGACTTCTACCTACGAGTGCTCCATCACAACAGAACTGCCTCCGTTTCCCTCAATCCATGAGTAAACTACTCATGGGGTGTCCATGCTGAGGAATACTGATGATTAGTCTCACAATGTTTAATAAATAAATTATACAAAATATTAAATTTAAAATTTTCATATAAAATAATACTTACTACTATAAATTATTTTCACTATTAAAATAATTAAATTTGCAAACCGTAACGCATATATATTAATATAGAAATTTAAGTTAAAAAAATGCAATTCGTAAATATACACTCATGTCCATAAATTAAGGATAATTCAGAATCACACAGAAATTGAACTCTAAAATAAAAAATTCACCTGTAGAATTATCACACACATCTTGAAGAAGAATATGCAAATTACAGGAAACCAATAGATGGCGCGGATAGTACGTCACAATGACGAGAGTGTAAGAGAGGGGTATATAAGGAATGGTAGCAAAGAAGTAAAATTGTTCACAAGCGCTTTAAAAGCCTTTCAGTGCAATAACCGCATAGTTATGGCACAAAGGAAGCAATTGGATGATTTTTTACGTGGTAGAATTATCGGACGACTGGAATGTGGACGTACCCAACTGGAAGTATCCGAGGAACTTGGAATCACCCAGGGTGTCATCTGCAGGCTTTGGCAACGATTCCAAGATAATGGTAATGTGAGTAAATGTTACAGCACAGGTCGCCCCCGAGTTACAATGTGGAATGAGGACCGGTATTTAGCAGTTACTGCCAAAAGAAACAGACGGAGCACAGCATCAGACTTGTCTCGTCAGCTCTCTTCAGCTACCGGTACGACAGTTTCAAGGCAGACCGTATACAGATGCTTAGGGCACATTGGTCTATATGCTCGTAGGCCTGTCAGATGTGTTCCACTTACCGCAACTCACTGTCGCCTGCGATTAACCTGGAGTAGAGAGCATGCATTGTGGACACCGCAACAGTGGTCTGGTGTGATGTTTTCCGACGAGTCCAGGTTCAGTTTGCAGTCTGATTCTCGTCGGACTTTCATATGGAGAGCGCCAGGTACCCGTTACCACCAAGAGAACACCATTGAACGACACCGTTACGGTGGTGTAGGATAGCTCGTTTGGGGAGGAATTATTCTTGGTTCCAGAACTGACCTGCATGTTCAGAGTGTAACAATGACAGGCCACAGCTATAGGGATGTCATTCTGGAACAACATGTACGTTTGTTTCGGTGCGCATGGGTGCTGAATTTCTGTTTATGGATGACAACGCCCGTCCTCACCGTGCAAACATTGTAGACGAATGCCTTCAATTGAAGGATATTACCCGTATGGAATGGCCAGCATACTCGCCGGACTTGAATCCAATAGGGCATGTGTGGGATATGCTTGGCCGACGAATTGCAGTCCGTCAATCCCCTCCCACCTGTCAACCGGAACTTCGGAGGGCATTGCTTGATGAGTGGTGTAATAGTCCCCAAGATCAGATTGATAATTTGATACTCAGCATGCCTAGGTGTTGTAATGCCTGTATTGCATCCTCCGGGAGACATATTCCATATTAACCATCATACTAACCCTGTTATACTGTTTTTTGTAAATAGGTTCTTTTTTGAAATTTGCTCCAGGGAGTAAAAATCGCAATTTTTATTAATTATGTCAAACATATATCATCTTTTTTGCTCTTTACCTTTTGTTTTGTTTTTCATATTTGTTTTGCTTGTGTCTCTTTCTTTGCCTGAACTTCATTATCCTTAATTTATGGACATGAGTGTAAATAAATTCTACACACTACCTACAATAAATTCAAAAATTCCGAATATCTCGCGATTCATGCTTAAAGTGATACTCGGGTTATCAGTCTTTGACTGACCTCGAATTGACCTTGAAAATGTCGTGTTATTTTTTTAATAGCGTTCCTTATTAAGTGTATATACTTCTCCTGACTTGGACTAATCGGATCTCCGATATCTTTCCTGAGTGCTTCTCCAAGGACATTCCGTGTGTCTTCCCTGCCTTTTCAAGGTCGCGCGAAAACACTTGCGTTTTTCAGAAGGTCGCCCTATTTTCAGCTGAACAAATACGTTTCCACATCGAAAGAAAGAGAGATTGCTGAGTACACACAACCTAGAAAACATATGAGACGCTTTTCATTCTCAGACCGGTTACAGTTGTTAAAAGTTTTCGATGCCTGCTTTAATTTATTACCTTTGTGATTTCAGGTTTTCTCCAATTTATTTATAGGAACTTGATTTAAGTGACGTGTGTGCTCCATAATAGCGTGGAAGATACTGATAGGGGTTTAAAATGGTTTGTGTGAGAAGTTTTAAAAGATGTTATAATTGAAAAATGATATAAAATAAAAATCAAGACAAAATTTGAGAAAAAAAAAATTTATTAGAAACCTAGAAGTAATGTAAGCAGATAGCGTGTAAGAGGACTCAGATTTAAATCCTCTACAGCCGCTCGTTGCAGTCTCTGTATTTTTAAATAAAGAAATTCCATGAGGATTATGACAATATGTATAGTTAGACTATCTGGTGGGAGTTTTCTGGGTGATCTCCCATACGATACGCAAATGAGGTGTAGTTCCCCCTAAAAGTCATCATGGAAGGCACGCCTTCCTTCTTCAGAGATTCAGAGAAGTCATGCTTTTACCTACGGTTGTTCCATCACAACAAAAGCGGCCTGATGGCCAATTGGCTAGCGCTCTGACCTTTGGTACCATAGGCTCCAGGTTTGAATCCTGGCTGTGGCATGGATTTTTGTGAGTGGTTCGGAATCCCCTTTAAATCTTTCCACTTTCGGCCACTTTCACCTCATATGTACAATCAAGCTGTTTAATGGGATATTTTGGGTTTTCTCTCATATGACACTGCGTGTCATATGACATGCCACAGATTTCAGGTTCTAGTCCCGGCGGTGCCATGGATGTTTGTAGTCATTCGGAATCCACTTTAAACCATATGTCTCGGTCTCATATGACTGTAGAGTGTCACAAAGCTCAGTCAGATTTTTCACCTGCATCATTCCCAAACTGTGTAGGAGCAACTCAGCTCTAGGCACAGTGATGTGGTGTGGTGTAGTGTGGTGTAATAGTAGTAGCATCACACGAGAAAGAAGTTCACTCGTACCCTTAAAAGTCCTTTCGTAAGGTGGTGTTATTTGCCTGCCGCTGTGTTGTTCGTGACGTACATAGGTGGTCTAAAATTCTGAAATATATTTTGTTTAATCGAAAACATTTACGTTTCTGTGCATTTGTTCCAATAACTTATTGGTAATTTCACAGACTCCACTACTTCGATGAGTCATAACCGTTACTTGGGGAAACAATGATGACTTCAGTTATAGCACAGTATAAAATGAAGAAATCAGACAACATAGAGGGATTCATATCCTCCGTTGCCCTTTTAGAATCCAACCGAAGCTCTCTTCTGCCTACAAATTTAACTTGCCCGTATCTGGCGTACACATGGATATATATATATATGAGAGAGAGATTCGTACCTTTCTTAGCCATTTTAGAACTCAACCGAAGCATTCTACTGCCTACAAATTTAACTTTCCCATATACATGGGTACTTTCTACTGGGGTTTGCTCCATTGACCTATTGATAATTTCACAGACTCCACTACTTCGAGGAATCATCGTTACTGTGGGACATCACAGTATATTAAATGAAGACATCCAGAGGAAGCATCTAAGAATTTGTATCCTTTTTTACTCTTTTAGAACACAACCGATGCGCTTTCTTGCCTACAAATTTAATATGCCCATACCTGGTGTACACATGGGAACTTCCTGTTTGGTTCAATTCATTTTTAGAACTTCGAACTAAGTTTCCATGATCTCTATGGCGTTGAAGGTCTATATTTCAATGTAGTCTGTATATATATATATATATATATATATACATATATATAGCAAATATCGATGAACCTCTTGTGTATGACCTCTAACAGCCCCTCGTCGGTTTGCAATGAGAAAAGAGCATTGTCTTCCGTGAGGAGTTTAAGATAACTCCCCCATATTTGAAAGTCGTATGGAGGAAAACCCGGATTACTCCAAATAGACAACTTGACTACCAATACGAGACACTTTATACCCCTTGTCATAAATGTCTTTTAATCTCATTGTTTCTGAAATTAGTGATTGCAATGAACACAACCAGCAAATTCGAATTTGAGACCGTCTACATGCTGTCTCTGCAAGCTAACATTGGGCCACCAGTCTAGATATATTGTTTTTTATTAATGTAAAATGATGTTTATAAGATTAAATCTATTAAATATGACCTTAAGACTAAATTTGTTTCACATATTAATATGTCATGTATAATACAAAAAAGAGTGATCTGATGGACAATTGGCTAGTGCTCTGGACTTGAACTGGACTCTATTTGTAATATAGGCTTCAGATTCGGTAGCATAAAACATTGTTAATGATTCGGAATCCATGTTAAATCATAATCCCGGTCTAATTAGCCTAAAGAGTGCAAAAAAAATTACCCGTAGAGCTAGAAACCAAACTAATAAAAAATTGTATAACATATTAATATTTTATGTATAATACAATGGTTTTTAATTCTTTTATGAATTAATTTTTTCTTCAGACGGTTTTATTGATATGCTATTGTCGCAAAGAAGATAGAAGTTCTCTTAATATTTAGAGAAATTCAATTCTCATCATACTTGTAAGGTCTTCCAATTTCGGGGTAAGGTAACAATGGAACTTGAATTATTTTATGGTGTGTATAAAATTTGTGAATTCGTTAACGAGTTTTCCTAAAAGGAAAACCACTTGAAAAAAGAATAATCATAATCAAGAATGATTTTAAAAATTACTTATCAAGGATAATCACGAAACTATCTATTTTTACAGCTGATTTGAATTTTAAAATGAAGCATTATAAAATTTATAAACTTACAAACATTTATTTTTGAATAAAAAAAAATTATTTAGCGTGATCAACTGAACATCTGTGGGGATTATGTGGTGACTACTTTGAAGAAGGAAGTCGTAAATAGAATCTTTATTTGACTAGTTACATTTAACATATTTTGGATATGTGACTTTTACTATTGTCCTGCTGTATTAAATTTTTCCTGGCTTTTGTCCCTCAGGTATCACAAATGTAGGTCAATTTTCCTTAAGTAATCTTCCAGGAAAGTATTAATTTACATAAAGTTTATTACCGTAATTTATATAATGTACCATAAAAATAATTCTTTAAATATCATATAAAAACCCTTTGTTATTTTACTTATCATTTTTATTAACATTGTTATTAATATTAATTATTTTACATTGTTAAATTTGAAAATTTTATAATAACCAAGGGCATAAATGCTTACTAAAATGGTTTTTATTTATTCTAACATACATATATATATAATAAATTTACAAATATTAATACATAGTTGCTTATTATCAAATATGTGTTAATTTCCTACTCGCGGCCAAGTAATAATTTGCAGAAGGGCTCAAATTCGAGTCAGCAGGTGGTGTCCGTTGCAGTCATTAAGTTAAAAAACGAAGGGACTCGAGTGCAATTTTAAAAACATATGTAAACCTTCTCATATGGGTAGTCAGGATAGTTTTCCGGATTTCGTTCAACGATTGTCAAATTCAGGAGTGTTACAGCTTAAAATCCTTCTTAGGCGTAATGTCTTGGATTGATTGAATGTCAGTAGGCTGTTGGTAGTATAAGTGAAACAAAAAGTCCAACAATGATCAGCAAAAAGTAAATGTGTTGATCTAAATAAGCTTCACCATTTTAATGTATTACTTAATAGTAATCATTTATACTTTGGTGAGAGCAATTTCAAAGTAGAACGGGGTTTATTTCGTAAATAATGTAGAGTTAAGAAATCAATATGAGGCTGACAGCCTAGTAACTGGCACTTGGTGCCACAGGTTTCGGGTTCGTATCCCGGCGGTGTCATGGATGTTTGTAGTGGTTTGGAATTTCCTTTAAACCTTAGGCCCCGGTCTAATAGGGTCGTAGAGCGTTGCGGAGGTAATGTTACTCCACGTCCGTAGCTTATCTTCAAGCTACACGCACCTCCTTGGTAGTGCTAAGTGAGTAACGTCGGTGCAGCGCTTGTCTTAAGGCATCAAAGACAATTGTCTAAGTGTTTTCCAGTTGCATTAAAACAAAAAAAAATGCGCTCGGTCTAATACGACTATAGAGCGTTGGGCGTAGAACTGACAACCATGCCATGTCAGAATGATCATGATAAATCTGTAGGCTAAAAAGTTCTCCTGTCAGAGAAATCTCAATTTTGTGTTCATACGAAATCATGGTTATACTCAAGCGCATTATTGTGTAGCATTGCGAGCGCATTAATGTGTGTCAGTGTTATACCTCGTATGCCTACTATGCTTGCACATTGCAGGAATACAGTGTGAGAATTGCATTGTCTAAAAATAACAAGCACACATGTGCAACATTGAATCTTCAATATGTCTGTTGTTCTGTAGGTGAATTAATTCAGAGAGAGTAATCGGTATGTGGACTAGCGCTCTGGCACTTGGTACCCCAGATTTCGAAGTTGAGTTCTGGCGGTGCCATGGGTATCGGAATCCACTTTAAACCGTAGCTCCCAATATAATAGGACTGTTGAGCCTTGGGAGTTTGGCTGACAATCCTACCCTGTAAAAAAAAAAAAAAACCCTCCCATCTCGAAATCTGCCAGTAGGCAGACAGCCTTGGCCCACCATGGGGCTGTTGTGCCTATGAAGAAAAAAAAAAAAAAAAACATTATATAGATGAATGCAAATTAGCACTTTAAAGACAAAGCATCTAATTTTATAATCTACAATAAAACAGAAAAAATTGAATAAAATATGTTTCTAATATTTATTTTCTTTTTTAATGATTAAAGGCTGAATCCTTTGCAAAATCTCGAAATAATATTTTTAAATAAATGGACATATGATAAGGCTATGATCTGTGTATCCCTTAACACAAAAACATAACTGTACTTGTTTTTCAGAGACCATGTTCTTGTTCTTAGACCATGTTTTGGGTTCGAGTCCCGACGGTGCCATGAATGTTTGTAGTATTTTGGAATCCCCTTTAAACAGTAGGTCCCGATCTAACAGGATCGTAGAGCGTTGCGGAGGTATTGCTACTCCGCGTCCGTAACTTACCTTCAAGCTACACGCACCTCCTGAGTAGTGCTAAGTAAGTAACGTCTGTGCAGAGCTTGCCTAAAGGCATCAAATATAACTGTCGAAGGGTTTGCCAGCTGCATTAGAAAAAAAAAATTCTTGGACAATTTCCGACGTTTTAAGAATTTAAGCACAACACTTAAATGTGAATGATTTACCTAAATGTAGAGAATACACACACACACACACACACATACACACACAAAAAAAAGGCAAATAGAATGAAAATTTTAAGGTAAGATAAATTAAAAATAGTATAAAGAATTCAATATTTTTGTGACGACATTTTTACTTTGTTGTAAAAAGAAACCACTAGAATGAATTGTTTGTTTTTAAAAGCGCACAATTTCTCCTCCTTGACATACGTGGACTGAATGCTGAATAACACTGTCAACCAACTTTCGATCGTTGCTTGAATTCTAAACAGGAATTGTGAGGGCCAGATACTACGATAATGCGCCTGGATACTACATGAATTATTTGTTCACATAAACACTTTCAAGCGTTACATATACATCATAAAATGCATATAAACAATTTACGCAGCGTTCACGTTGTTACATTTTTTTTTAACAATTTGTTGTCTATTTTTTCTATTTGTGTAGCCTCGAGAAATCTCTCCAGTGAAGTTATTGAAGTACATACGACTGGCATGCTGATTTATGTTGCTAGTACTACAATATTTTTTGTATTTGAGAACAGTTTTCTACTCCATAATTCTGTATGATTTATCCTTTAATAGCAAATGCCCTTATTTTGGCTTTTTGCTTGAATTACCATTCAAGCAAAAAGAGTCATAGAGTCAATAGAGTCCTACACTCTAGTCAAAAGTCATAGAGTAATTTTAAATGTAGAAATTGTGAGACATCAGGATTTCAATTGGAAGAACAATTTATTTCTCTAGTGCAGAGGTCCATTGGTTCATATGTTGATTTAACTTTAAAAAAACGTATAATAGGCAATTTGCTTGAGAGTCTACCAGGATTTTACCTTTTGCTTGAATGATAACTTCTTTTTTTTTCTTCATTGGGGCAACATCTCATGGTGGGCAAAGGCCATCTGCCTATTGGCAGATTTTGAGGCATGAGATGCTTTCTTTTTACGGTGTAGAGCTGTCAGCGTGTCGTGTCGCTGTCAGTGTTCGTGTCGTGTTCTGTTACGTGTCGCAGAGCTGTCAGTTCTACGATCAGCACTTTACAGTCATATGAAACCGGGACCTACAGTTTAAAGTGGATCCGAACCACTACAAAACTCAGGGCACAACCGGGACTCGAACCCGAAATCAGCGGCGCCGGGCGCCAGAGTGAATGGTAATTGCATAGATTAATTTTAAAACCAATAAAGGGGTACCATTGTTTCAATTGGAAGTATAACTCATTTCCTAACTTAGCTTTAGTGCGGAGGCCCTCTTCTTGGAGAGTCCTCTGGATATTTATACGTCAATTTCTCTTTAAAAAAGCCTATACACTGAAGTGACAAAAGTCATGGGATAGCAATATGCAAATTTTCAGATGGCAGTAGCATCGCGTAGATCAGATATAAATGCGCAGTGCTTTCGCAGAGCTTTCATTTCTGTTCAAGTTATTCATGTGGTTTTGACGTGATGATGACCGCACGACGGGAATTAACAGACTTTGAACGCGGAATGTTAGTTGGAGCTAGACGCATGGGTCATGCCATTTCGGAAATCGTTAGGGAATTCAACATTCCCAGATCCACTGTGTCAAGAGTGTGCCGAGAGTATGAAATTTCAGGCATAACATCCCACCATGGACAGCGCAGTGGTCGACCGCCTGCACTTAACGACCGAGACCGGCGACGTCTGCAAAGAGTCGTAAATTCTAACAGACAAGCAACACTGCGTCAAATAATCGCAGAAATCAATATGGGACGTACAAGGAACTTGTCTGTTAGAACTGTGCGGAGAAATTTGGCTTTCTTGGGTTATTCCAGCAGAAGACCGACTCGAGTGTCTTTACTGGCAGAACGACATCGCTTGCAGCGAATCTCGTGGACACGTGAGCATATCGGTTGGTCCCTAGATGAATGGAAAACTCT